>CM056604.1:20291821-20476821 GCA_029721355.1 Tegillarca granosa
AACGCCGCGTTTTGCTAAAAGTAAAAGGCAATAAGGGCGAATACAATTTAGAAGAATATATATAGTCTACAGATTCATAAAAAAATTATATTACGAATCAACCCAAAAAAAAAAAAAAAAAAAAAAAAAAAAAAAAAAAAAAAAAAAAAAAAAATCGTAAAATCTATAACAGTATTATACATTAAAAAACAATAAATTGGATTTGGATTTCACAAGACAAACCTGCATTGACGCTGGAATTTTTCCCGCTTTCTGTTGCGGTGTCGTCAATACTTCAAAAAAATAAAACTTGTTTGAATTATTATAAATAATCAAACACTATGTTTTGTTCGAAATTCTTGGTTTTATTATCATTATTATATATATATATATATATATATATATATGTGTGTGTGTGTGTGTGTGTGTGTGTGTGTGTGTGTGTTCTGAACTTCAAGACCTTACGTAAATAAAAAACATGTTCAAATGTAGGAGATTCGGCTCAAAAATTTAATCTTCAGAAATTTCCCCATTCTATTTTATGTTAAAATAAACTTTCAAAATACTACGAATAAAACTTTACCTGATCAAAAAATCTCTAGTAGTATGCCATTTTGAAGACTGAGAAATATTGCAATTTTTCCTTATAATTACTATTTATAATCATAATGGTACAAGGCCAAACGTCTCTCTCTCTCTCTCTCTCTCTCTCTCTCTCTCTCTCTCTCTCTCTCTTTTTTTTTTTGCAAATAATATAGACATTTTTTAGCAATATTGGATTGTTAAAAAAAATTGACAATATAGCTTTATTTAAAATATTTCATTAATTTTCAAAATAGCGGCTAATATGGCCGCCAACGGCGTTTTAAGTGTCAACGAACCTAACGACTTTTTCAATTAAAAGTGTGAAACAACAATCATCCTCCTCCTCCTCTCCATTATACCTATACACGATACTTTGTTTTCTGTCATTGTGAACTTCCAAAAACTGCCTAAAAACCACTCTCTTTTTTGGTTGCTGGGACTCCAAATTTGTGTTTATTCTGCAACCTACTAACAGATTCAACTCAGAAATGTACTGCAGGAGCAAGGTCTGTTGCTGCATTGTCTTTATTTTACTTCTTCCTTCTTAAAGTTTTGAAGCAAGTTTAGCTTTTGCAGTTTCTATTGGATCTATTTCGTCTGCTATTGGCTTATACCTTAATTCATCACCAGTAGTTTCAGTTTCAAATTCTTTATTGATGCCTAATATTTCTTGGAGATTAGAATTATCGTGGGTCCTTACTACTTAATATCAACATTTTATACTGCACTTGGATAACAGTTGCCTCATGGAAAAACTGGTCTTTTCTCATTTTCACTTACTCTTACTTTTTCTTCGTACTCATTGAAATCTTCAGTAGATAGCCAAAGTTCTCCATTAATTTTTGCTGCTACCTTTACTCTCTGTGTATATATTACAGTTCTTTTTTATTTTTTTAATTTTTTTCTCATGCTTGGCTTTAAATGGTTTTCATTTGATATTGAAAAGTTAACATTGCTTAAGTTCAAGAGCCTCTATTATTGCTGGGCCAGATTGTCTTGCATCATTAAGCAAGCCAGATTTTACACTTGCATCAACACTGTTCAACCAAGAAGATGCTTTGTAATTTGTCCACATAATTATGGATTCATAACATTTAGTAGATGCAGGCAAACGATTATTAACTGTACAAAATCACGCCCAGAGCATGTATTAGTTGACACTGCAGCAGCACAATGCAGCTTGTTATTTACTGGTGCATCATAGTACATACCACCTGGTAACTAATCTTTTGTCTGTCTCTCATATATTAACCACATACCACCTTTCTTTCACAAGCTCTTATGCTTTTTGTGTGTATGTATCCAAAACAGGATCATAAACATCAGCAAAAAGGCTTTCAAAGACATCATCCCTATTCTCATCTACATTTGAAAAGTCGACTTGAGGAATACCTGCATAGATATACTAATACATTTTAAGATGTTCTGTGTCTGGATTGAAGTCCACTGTATTTTCAGCCTTTTTAATAATATTCCAAAGTGGACCAGTAATGAGCTTATCAGTGACACCCAAAGCCTTAATACCATTTAAATAAGCCGATTCTCTTTTGTCAAAAGCTACATTCTTCAATATATTATTTGGATCTGCCCGAACACTTAAAAACTCTTTAATGTCTTGTAAATGGTAATATGTGCCAATATGTGGCACCAGCAACAAAAGACGGATGATTAAATTTGTGACCCCTGAAAGAAATAAGTTTACATTTCTTACCTTTTTTGTCACGGAATTATAAACAAGCACCACATTTCTCAAAACCTCTCATGTTGGTGTTTTACTTACTATTTTTGTAATTTAGTTGCCCCATTTTCTTTTCATTTAAACTTGAAAACATTTTTCATTCTCGTACATTTGTTTTAAAGACTGACAGGCACTTTTAAACTTCAATTGCTCATGTAAAATATGTACATTTTGAAAAAGAAAAAGAATATTAAACATTCTATTTTCATATCTGATGTAAGATTGTTCCAACTATTGTAAACATCATCTGGCATTTAATTGTCTTTATACTCACATAACAACAGCTTGTTAAAGACCGGACTTGTAGTTCCCTGATCAGACCTTGTGGCAACAATGCTTTTTACAAGTTTGAGACATTTGATTCCGTATTCCCTTTATACATTAGCCACTTCTTCTTTTGTTTGCTTTCATAATTTAAATATTGTGTCTGCATCAGCAGCACCTACCTTTGACAGTCCAAATGAATATGTTCCCTTATCAGAAATTATCATTTGAAAAAAAATTCTGACTGCCCCTTTATCTTTTAACATGTTTCTCTTACTCTTTGATATATTCGTCCTACTTTTGTTTTTATAACTTTTCTATCAACTGATAAAAAATTGAAACTTTCGGACCAATTTAGCCTTCTGGATAACATTATCAAATCATATGTTATACAGTTTGTCTACCAGGAACAGATTGATAACCTCTACATGTGTAACTGGACCTTTTTGGACTTGCGGTCTTAATCTTGATTTTTGTCTGAATTGCTGGACACATCCGAAGCCGAATTCTGCAAAATGTAAATATACCACAAAAATGGTGTTCTTGTATATTTGATTGTTATTGTTTTAAACCTCTCTCTCTCTCTCTCTCTCTCTCTCTCTCTCTCTCTCTCTCTCTCTCTCTCTCCAAAGAAGGTATGGGCTAACACCATAGAAATGTAGATCAAATAGAAATTAGAACATGTAAAGATGCCAACACACACAAAATGCAGAGTATAGGTAAATGAAACCAAATTTAGGAATATTGCTAATGGCAGGTGCCAACACCCATAAAATGCAGATTATAGATAAATGAAACCAAGTGAAGGAATATTGCTAATGGAATGATGTTTACCATCATTTACTGCTCTCTCTCTCTCTCTCTCTCTCTCTCTCTCTCTCTCTCTCTCTCTCTTAGTCTCTCTCTTTCTCTGTATGTCTTATCAAGACATATATAATTGAATAAAATAATTTTATTTTTATGCAAATTCTCAAACAACACTGTTATAAATGAAGTATAAATAAATAAAAACAAGTGCCAACATCAATAAAAACACAAAAACAACAGATTTGTACATAAAACTTATCTGATCAATATGGCATTGGTAACTGGTGCAGTTTTTAGTTATACCGTCAACAGAATGAAAAAGTAACACAGAAAATAAAAAAAAATAGTTCTAGCTCTTCCTCAGGAACTGTAAAGATGACGGTGGTATAATCAAGACTATAATAACGTTACCTTCATTTTGATTGATGAAGTTAATCATTAAATTGTTAAGTGGCTCCCGGATATACAATCAAACACAACGACTCCTCATCAACTAAAATTAAGACCGCGAAATTAGAACAACGATTTCAGTCGCCGGATTTCGTTCCATTTAAACTTTCCGTTTTATTTTAATATAACGAAATACTTCAGGTTGACAGGACCTTGTATGAACAATAGCCTGTCATTATACCCAGTTCTCTTTAATACATAACAACAATACAATAATATACAACAAAATTACCTGTTAAATTCAGATGTGCCAGATGTGCACATTTCGGAAAATCATTCCTCATCAGTGATACTATGGGCCGAAAAGTTTGATAGATAAAAAACATAAGCCAAACAGTTGAAAAGTAATTAATCTAAAGTTATATCAATATATTAACAAATATTGTTTTCCCTTGTCTCATTTTTTGTATTTATTTACTTACTTATTTAATTTATTTTTGGTTGCCTTAGTTATTGCTAATTGTTTTAGTTGCAAATTTCCACATTCTTGTATAACGTTATTACAATTTTGTTGGTCAATGCATTTTGATACTGTTTATGTATTTAAAAATATTGTACATATTTATTCCCAATTCATAAAATATTCTCTTTTGTATTACTAAAACTGTTAGAAATGCATTAGAAACGTTTCAAATGCCTTGATCATCACTTATAACAATTTGATAAATCATACACATGTCCTTATTTTGTAATAATCTTGACTAAATTAAATCAGGCTGTTACAAATAAAACTATTAATCAACAATTTTACCAAAATAAATGTACATTAGTCTTTAATTAACAATTGAAATATGAACCTTTTATTTTCAAAAAGGCGTATTCATTCAATACAAATTGTGTTTTCATGTTGCCACACTGTTTCATCGATTGTTTTCTAACCTTATGCTTATACCAAACACAACATAATTACGGAGGTATTACACTACCATATGAGAGATATTTACAATAAATACTTCTGACAGTCTCAGAAAATTAGGGATTTCATATTATATATAATTTAAGACTATTTGACACTTGCTTATTAAAGAAACAACGCACATGCAACTTTGCTTTTGACCTTCTGAAAATAGCGCCTGTACCTGCATATATCAAAATAATATTTGTTTAAAAAAGTATATAACAGTCAATAAGTTGTATCTCAGACGAGAAAATGTCGTAAAAATTCTTTAAAATGAAGACTTCGTAATTTTTGTAGCCATAAATTTAATTTTGTTAATATAAAGTTGTAAGGATTTAAGTGTATTATATGTTACAAACATATTTGTAATAAAATAATGTGTAATATTTTTAAAGTTTTTATTCGGTTATATCTCATGACAAATTTGTTTCTGGAGTATAATTAGAAATATTTAAATCGTAAAAGATCAATAAAATGGGCATATATCCTTCATATATCATGACATTATAGAATTTTACTGCATATCGATACGTAAGATATAATTTAGTAAACGTATGGAGAGAGAGAGAGAGAGAGAGAGAGAGAGAGAGAGAGAGAGAGAGAGAGAGAGAGTTATTAAATTTTACTTTATCCTTATATTTAGTTCTAGACTTTTGGGTGTCTTTTTCCTTACTATGAAGGATCTTCTGAGTAGCTCAGTAGGATTGTCTGCCTTGAAAACTGGAGATCGTGGTTTTATATCCGAATACCCGCGTCATGCAGAAAACATGATGTATTGTTACTCACCTGGGACTCGGCATTAAAACTTGTAGCCTTGATCTCGTCGCTGAAAAAAAAAACGATGTTTAACAACACTGCAGCCAATCAACCATATTCTGAAGTAGTTGCAGGAAAGAGAATTTTACAGTACATTGGCGTCTCCGCGGCCAAATTATACATCTCCTCTTACCGCCTAAGTTTTAACAGATTTTAGCGTGAAAAAAAAAAATTAAGTTTGGATGTTTTGTAGCAATCTTTTTTTTATATTTGCCAAGATTGATTCTAATAGTATTTATTTTATTTTTAAATTACAATTTAATTTGTTATATATTTACCAATTGAAAACATTTTCCGTGGTTTCTAGTTTATTCAATATAATTTTTATTTTTTATTTATTTATTTTTATTTATTTATCTAATTTAGTGAATGGGGTCAAGTTTAAGGTCATAACTTCGATTTTAACTTCGTTGATAAATAGTTTTTTACACCCCTCCCTTTAAAATATTGTATATACAATATTTTACCAATTTAGTATGCATTTCATCTATTATTTCGTGTTTCAGTGTGGAAATCAAAATGGAACTTTTTCTTTTGCTACATCGGTTCAATGACGAGGCCTTATTTTGGAAATCAGGTTGAAATTGTTTATACTGAAAATAATGGGTGACGTTTGTGTGTGTATGTTTTTTTTTTCAGTTTTAATTTTTTAGCAAGTAAAGCTTAATGTCTGAGTCAGTTTTGTGACTTTTGAAACTTAATTATTCTGCTTCGATTAAAGCATTTTTGACGATATTTTAAGGCATTGTAACTTTGAGTTAACGATGTTGTGTCGCCTTTTTCCTCATTTATTATAATAAAAGACAGAATTTGTACCGTTTTAGAATATGTTATTTCTAATAACCACAACATAATCTCTTTCTTATAGACTATTTGATTTACAAGAAACCAGGTTTTTTTTTAAAGACTTTTCGTGACTCTTGTTCATTAATATTTAATTCGTTAAGGTTATAAAATTAAAACATCTTTTGTAATGATTATACAATTTTTTTTTCGATGCTAGTGATGTTTAGTAACGTCACATCAGTATATTTTCTCAGTTATTCGTGACGGCGGCAAGTTTTTTTTTTTTTTTTTTTTTTTTTTTTTTTTTTTTTTTTTTTTTTTTTTTTTTTTTTTTTTTTTTTTTGATTCTTGATTATTTATTCTTTGAGATGTGAAAGCATCAAAATCAAATTATAGTCCTGTATTGTACTTAAATAATTTTTCTTATCTTTAATGTAGGTAAAACTTAAAAAATCCATTGTGATTTAACGAGATTTTATTACATTTTATCTATAAATTGAAAAATCTGGTTTTTATCCATTCGCTTAGCGCTTAGACCTGACATAATAAATAAAGTCCATATATATATATATATCCGAAATACGTATTTGATTAACAAGATTGTGTTTACCCTGAAAAGCAAAATTATACACATATGTATCGGTTCTAGATAATAACCCAATATAATATCAAAATGAATTCTTGATCCCATGTTGTATCTCAGAGTTTTAATAAAGCTGATTTTTACATTTACTTGTCAGAACGAATAAGTCATATTAGCTAAGACATAGCGTGCTTTCGTTTAACTATCTAAGAAAATTAAAAGCCTCTCTTTTTTGGTTTATTTTAGGATTAATAGTAGACAAAGATTCAAGGAATATTCTAAAGACTTTTAAATCGGCAATTAAGTGGTCAAATTACAGATATGGTAGTGCCAAACAACATCCTTTTAGACTACTGCCTAGAACAGACGTTTTAGATGTCACGGATAGTTTTGCCATTAGTAACGCAAGTATGTCCAAGTCAATTAATACATGAAAATCATTGATGAGTAAGCATTTAAATCTATATTTATAAAGAAAATAGTGTTGATTGCAAGTATCAACTCACTTAAGGAGATATGTTTTAGCATTTTTTGCAGATTCTACTTTGGAGACAATGCATTTGTTTATTTATTTGCGATAAATGCTTTCTGTCGGATTTTAGATGGTACGCAAGTGCTCTAATTTCAATATTACACTTTTAAAATTATACACTTAATTATTTAATGGCTTTTTCGAGAAAACATGGGTTTAAATTGCTTCATAAAACCTACATTCTCTAAAACGTTAACGCATTTGAATTTTACACACACACACACACACACACACACACACACGTATTAAAGAGCATCAAACAACATTAGTACTGAAATACAAATTAACATGCATTTTTTGGTTAGCACACACACGCACACGCTGTGTGTGTGTGTGTGTGTGTGTGTGTGTGTGTGTGTGTGTGTGTTGAGAAAACAATAACAGCATGAAGCAAAATTAAGATAAAAGATAATGTGTTATACATGTTATCTTTGATTAAAAATAGGAAGAATTTTTTTTATCTTGGGGTAAAAATATAAACTACAATTTTTTTCAAAACTTAGGTGATGAATGATCATGTTAATAAAATACAATGAATTATCTTGTGATGTAAAAGTGTATATTACTACTAAGTCATTCTTAAACCCAAGTACTTTGGCGCCAGAAAAATAGTTACCTATGATATATTTTCAGTATGTGATCATCTTGATAACAACATATTTGGTATCATAGGATATTCAAACACGCCAGCATTGTCAACTATTCAGTCCTACACCAATACTTTCCGGGTACCTTTTGTAAAACTTAGCATGGCGCCAAACTCAACAATTACAGATGGATACCAAATATTCATGCGCCCAATTAACACAGATGCTATGGTCGACCTGATGTTTGAATTTAAATGGAACCACGTGGTCTACATCTATAACTCTGATGAAGGTAAGTTACCAACATTGGTTTCTTACCTACAAGAACTGTTGCACTGTTAACCCAAATTCTACATATTGTACCATGTAAACTTACAGAAATTATAGAACTTGTAGTTAAAAGTTATGAAACTGACAGAGGTGATTTTTTAAAATTTTTCTGAGCTATTTGATTTTAAGATTTTTTCTAAATAATCTGAGAAACCAACTTTCAAACTTTCAAATGCCATTGTTAAAAAGGCTTATCTAAAACAGTCTGTTCAACTTAATATTAGCTAGAAGTTGCGAAAACCGAATGCCGTCTTTTTTTTTTTTTTTTTTTTTTTTTTTTTTTTTATTTTTTTTTATTTTTTTTTTTTTTTTTAAATTCTTATGATATCCGTCCGTCTCTGATCAGAAATAATACAAAACATGTTTTGGATATGTGTTTTTTCTTGTTTATTTTGTTTTTATTTCTGTTCTTACTAATTTTATCTAGGTTTAAGTCAGATTAATTAATAATTTATTTATTCATTTATTTATTTATTTTGGTTTGTAAAGAAAAATTATAAAAATAAATACTTACCGTTATTGGTTTTATTGAACCTATTCATCCTTTTCGATTGTACAAAATAGGAAATTTTAAAAGTAAGCACCTTGAAACCTTTTTAAAAGTTTGAAAGCTGAATCGGAAGTCATGATGAATAATATTTTTTACAACACACAAGGGTATATGTTTCATACATGTGGGTATTTATTTATTACAAAATAAAATCGTATTTATTTGATAAGTTTAAGAAAGTAAAATTAATATCATTTTAGGACTTATACAACTTCAAGAATTATTCCAGTCTATAAACAACCGAGAATATGCACTGGAAATAGATGTCAAACGAGTAGAAAATGTCAAATCTTGTCTTAAATCACTTAAAGAGATGTATATCCGTTCCCATGGTAACCCTATCAACGTACTTTTTGATTTACAGTATAAAGAAGTAATAAATATTTTAACGCATGTGGTAAGTTAATAGTATTAACAACCTTATGAATGATATTTTATGGTCACGGAATGAACCGAATATTGACATTTTAGACGGGTTATCTTTGATTAATTTATGGATATATGCTGAAATAAAGTTGAACTTGTCACTCGCTATAGTAAATATCGTGGTTTCTTGCATTTCCCTGTATATTTTTTAATTTAATAAATTATTTGATTAGATCATTGTGCTAGGCGAGTATAAACTGTCAAAAATGATTGCATTGAAGTGCTTTAACTTAGTATCAACATCTGTTTTTCAACCGTATGTGAGAGGTCGAACACCGGTCTAGTCTGACAAAGACTTGAACATTAGGAGTGAGTGTTATTTCGCCAAGCACTCGACATTTAGAAATGACAGTTACGGGGTCTTTCTGAAAAGACCTTAAAACCGATGCCCCGTGTGACATCTGTTTTCATTAAATTAGGAAAGACGGGTAGGATTCTGAAATATATATGCGCAGTTTTAGAATGCAAATAACATTATATATATATATATATATATATATATATATATATATATATATATATATATATATATATATCATTCAGAAAAAGAAGCGTACAAAGTATACTCTATGATTTTGTAAGTCGTTTATTTATTTCAGAAAAAAGATGAAACATTCGACCATAGTTTATTCAATATACTGATTTCAGACTTGGTATGTATATTTACGTAGTGCATGTAATTACGATGCATTTTTTGATATACATAAAATTACATGAAATTCAACTAACAATATAATATTTGTTTAAATCTGTTTTAGACCATTTAATTTAAAAACAAATGAAAGGCATTCAGTTTAATTTATTTAATAAATTTTTAATGAATTTATTTATTTCATGATTATTTATTTATTTATAATTATTTATTATTATTATTATTAATATTATTAATTTGAAAAAAAAAACAGATAGCAATGAAAAGTAGGCATGAATATATATGGTCATGGTTCATCATCGTACAAAGATATCTTTGGATTTGTATAGCAATATTTATAGTTAAACATGGGCGAGAGCTTCTTTATTAGTTTAATTTAAGAAAAAAATACTAATTCATTATCAAGTCAAAACCAGCAAAAGAATTAAAATAATTATATGAAAACATTTTTTATTTGCTTAACAACTGTAGTTTTCCATCCTACCATCTTAGCATGCATATTTTTTTTTTAACAACGAATTGATAATATATCGCACATTAAACATTCAGTGTGTAATTCATAACAATTCATACTTAACTTAAGTCATCTTACTGCATGATGCCAAACAATAGACTCATGCTGTTAAGTTTATGGAAGCATAGTGATTTTAATTTGGTCTAGTGTGTTCTTTGTTGCTACGTCCACCATCATTAAAAAGTAAAAGAAAGAAATGGAAAAGGATAAATGTTTTCAAAATCGATAAATGTAAGATTACATACAGATTTATATATAACAGGATTTTTTATGGTAAACAATATCGCTTTCACTGGTCTCGTTAAAACGTTGAATTTAAAACCATCTCAAGTAATGATGAGCAGTGTTCAATTATCTTGTAAAAGGTTTAAAAACTGCCATTACAACATTGATTTGTTTTCTTTGAGAAAGTGCAAACACGCGTTTTAGCTGCTTAATCTGACAAGTATTAAGCCATTTATCATTTTGCGTCATTCCGTTTATATAACTGAATGGTTGCAGAAAGTTTTCAAAGACATGATTAAATAAAGAGGATATTTTACCAAAGTATTGATACGGAAACAAGACATTTTCTATTAGTTTTACGAATTATTGGTGTAATCTCAATCCCAAATTACATTGAAAACGAATCGATCGATCAGAAATTCGAATAACTGCTACTGTAATATTTCAGGAACAAAATCCGAATTTAATTAATGCATATTTGATCGAATGTATAATTTGATTAATAAAAAAAAAATTAAATGTGCAACAGCATGCAACCGAAAATTAAAAGTTTTTGTGTTATTTATTGGTCATTTTGGAAATTTTGATGACGAGATATTAATTTTGTAATTTAGTCTCTACTGTTTAAGTATGTAATTGTATTAAAAAAAGCAAATTTTGCGAGTAAAAGCTTCAATTAAAAATAATTTAAATTTATTTCCAAGATGATGATTTGATAGTATTAAAAACGGATTTTATTCGACAATTTGAAAATTGATATTGCTCATGTTATTTTTAATCTATTTTGCTCTTTAGTAATTAAAAAATGGTAGGAACAGTAATTTGTTTCTTTAAACGCAAAATTATATATTGGTTCATGTAATTGGCAGACATTATAAATGTTTTATATACTAACAAAGGCTTATTTGATATGATATCAAATGAATTTTTTAATCTCCAACCGTCAATATATTATTATAATTTTGGCAATGAACCAAATATCCAGTATATGTAATATGTTTTCATTCGTCTCATTTGCGTTGTCGCGTTTCCATGACGGCAATGCAGTGTAACACATAAGATTTAAATAAAACTTCGATGTTGATCATAAGCGTTCATTAGAAAGTTTAGTAAGGCATGAAAAAATGAAATATTGTTGAACTTTATTTTCTTTAAATCTATACGACTACACATATCCTAATTTAAACTTTTACAAGTTGGATTACATCCAAAATATGGCTAACTAAAAAATATGAACTTTGAAAATTAACTTGTCTCGGTATTAAATAGATCGTTTTGTATTTTTACAGACTTTGTCGGAGAATGAATTTGATTCGATAGTTCACTACGGGTTTAACATGACGGGTTTCCAGTTAGTGAAGAACGTTAATGAATTGTTAAACGATAGGTTATTAGACAGAAGATACCAGAATCTTTCATTGCTTTTAAAAGGACAAAGAATTCACGTATGATATATAATAAACACCGTTATTTTTGTCTTAAATTGTGGTATTAATATAAAATAACTTTATGTTTTTTCTTCTGAAAAAGATAATTGTTTAAATTTTGATTTAAAAAAACGAATAACGTTTGTATTACCTTTGAAGGTATATTTATAGTACACAAATTTTACATAATTAAGTAACATGTGCATCTTAATTGTTTTCAACATTTTTAAAAAATGGTTATTGTTCCAAATACTTGATTTTCAGGCCCGTTAACGTTAAAGATAGAGATTTTTACCAAACACATGTTATATGCTGATTTAACTGGTGTGATCTAGATGTCAAGTGCTAAAATTAAATTAAATCATATATATATATATATATATATATATATATATATATATATATATATATATATATATTTATATATTATTGTTATGTCGTTTTATTCTAATAATTCATTTCCATTAATATGCTTTGGAGACAAACGTAACAATTTTGATTCTTGGTGTTAAAAAATACAAGTTTTTTTGAAAAAAAAATTTTAAAGACCACAGATATATTATCAAATTTAAATATTTTAGACGTAAACAATATAAATCTAATTTGCACAAAATCAATCTTGATTTCAATATATAGCGAAATATTTCACCACAGAAAGGAGATTTAAAAAAACTTGAACATTAATATTCGCGTATACATTATAAACATTTTGCAAGTTGTTCAAAAAATCTAAGATCGTTAAGTAAAATACTTTTATTATGTACCTACTAATTTTATATAAAGACAAATAAGGTTTAATTTTTGTTTTTGAAGGAGAACGTTTGAAAATTAATTTTAATTATGAGTTGTCCCTCTATTTTGTCACCAATATGATTTATCGAAACATATAAGTTCAATAAACAAGTAAAGAAATAGATAAATAACTAAAAAAAAAAATAAATAAATAAATTTTAATAGAATATTTTTTTGAAAATTACAAAGTTACGTTATCGAATATATAAAGATGAATAAATATTCAATGTTAATTTTTCAATCAACTCTCTATTAAGACGTTATCAATTATCATTCTATTTCATCCTGAAAAAGAACTACTATTCATAAGTTTTCAAAGAATACTTGATGAATATATGGACGGTATAATTTAAATCCTTACGTAAATAACAGTGCGACAGCGTTATCAGACTGTTTTATATTTTAAATTTACCACTAGTGTGATAATAATGCAAATGAACTCCAAATTTTTAAAAGTCAAAATAATTTGTATTCCTGCGCGCTGTCAAAAAAGTAAATAAACAAGCATGGCCTCGAAACACACCTCTGTTTAAAGATAAAGTTCAAATAGGCGGAAAAGGTCTTGGTATTGTCATGTCCAGGAGAGTGCCAAAATATTGTTGGCTTCCTAATATACTGTGGTATCTTTCATGTACATAATCACTCAGGTGAGAGCAATAGAAATCCAAAGTCACTGCTAAGAAAACTTATTAGAATTCTGGACAGTAATAGAAACTTAACTTTATATATTCTTTATTTCAGTGTGAAGAAGCATTAGCTATAGACTCTATCGAAGTTTTTACCAAAGCGTTACATCGACTTTTTGAAAACAAGCCCTTTATTTACAACGCAATAGTATCTAATGAAGTACACAATGACGATCAAACATCACTGAAATGTGCAGATAGAAAGATAAAACACGGCAACAATGGAAAAGATATTATGCAAATTATGAAAATGGTAAGATTACATTCATCTAAACATTAAATAAAATTTCGCTTTAATTAGTAGTTATAAGAATAGTTGAAGTTCGTGGTTTTATCTTGTATCATAAGAAGACATGTAGATTTTTACAAAAAAGAAAAGACTATAAAAATATACCATGTTCAAAGATGGATTTACGATTAAACATTTTTATACAATTATGTTGGTCTGAGTGGTGAATAAAACCAAGTACATGAATTAAAGCGCCTGGCTGTTAACTCCAGGTCTAAATTTCACGGGAAAATCCCGTAAAAAGAAAGTTGGGAAATTCCTTTGTCAATGTTCGAATTTTTCCCCGGGTACCCGACTTTCTCTACAATTCAAGAACTCACAGTTTTAATAGAACTTAAACAGAGCATAAATTCTTTTTTTTTTATCATTAATACAACTTATATATAAATTGTTCTTTTTATCAGTAGGCAGTATTTCATGCTGTCAGAAAATGTACAATTTAGCAAAATTTTCAGCCGTCTAAAATTTTAAATTTATTTAAAACTAAGGTCATGCAAAACATTCCTTAGCTGGATTTGGATTTATATAATTTTGGAACTTAAGATTCATTATTTTTAACTGTTTGGCTTATGTATTTTATCTATCAAACTTTTCGGTCTTAGTGTCACTGATGAGGAATGATTCCGAAATGCACATCTGGCACATCAAAATTTAACTGGTATTTGTTTTATATAATCAAAATCTTAAATTTGCTGTTTATGTTTTCTTTGATACATAGTTCCTGCTATTTGTATTACTGCCGCGGTATGTGCATCAATTTCCCTGGCTGACAGTGGAATTTGCATTAAAATTGCTACATTTAACGCAATGTTACTTTCCGGGGTTATTCGACTTTATGCATAACGTCATTCCGAAAACAAACAACAAAAATAAAAATATCAGATAAAAGAAAAGGTTAATTGGTTTGGAAACTAATGATGGATTTGATTGGCTGCTAAATGAATTGTATTTGAAAAAATATATCGAAGGCTATAAAATTACACAATACTTCAAAAGGATACGAATTTGACTTTGCGTTCTTGAAAGCATTGGAATTTGAAACATTGAGAATAAAAAGATTTCAAGTCTATATAATTGTTTCATCGGTATGCAGTGTAATTATATGCAGGGTTATCATATTGTTGGTGGTATTTGAAGAAACACTACGTCTCGGAACTAAATATCACACGTCTTACAGCTCGGCAAATGTTACCGTCTCTCGACTGTTTTATTTTTTCAAAATACTCTAAATAGATATGATATTTCGTATATTATATCCTTTGCCGTGATAGTTACTAATTTGAAAAATTGAAAATCAATTTATTATTTATTGGAAATGTTTGCGTGACAATTTGACATGGGCATTGCGTTTTTTTTAATCTCTTTTACGTGTTACAGGATGAATATCATTTTATAGTCAGAAATAAGAATTTTGGTTTCTGAAATGTGAATATTATCCAATAAAGCTTGATTTTACTACATCTTTCACGTCATTTGGAAGTAAGAGGATTACAAAATCTTAAAATATGTTGACATGTCACCAAACGAAAAAAAAACATTACCAAGATGAATTCCATTGAAAAACTTGTCATTTTTAATACTCTTGTATAACAACTTAAGAATATTTATATTTAACCGATTAATAGATTGAATTGGCAGAGGAAAAAAAATCGACACTAAAACAGTTTAAGCTTTTTTAATCACGTTTTTAAAAGTTCCATTATAAAATTTGTTAATTGCATCTCTTGATACTTTGATTTTGTAGAAACAACATAGTAGTCATTGTTTCATTTCTATTTCTTTAAAATAGTTTTTTGTTAATAAATGTATTCAGTTGTTGTATAATAATAATAAAACAAACATACCAGTCCTTGTCCAGTTCATAATCCAAAAACAAAGTTAAAACTTCGAAAACTGGCAAAATTAGTTATACACGTGAACTTCCATCAGGGAAGTGAGACTGGGTGCTCCGGAGGGGTAAGCATTTCCTGGAACTACACACTTATCACAAATATTGTGATAAAACTTTTTAAGAGCCTTCATAAGCCTAGGCTTGCAATATTCTTGCGTCAACAATTTAATTGTAAGCAGTTTGCTTCGTTGTAGAAAGTCACCATAGTGGTAACAAGCTCTATCATAACGTATTAACTGTGAAACATATTTTGAAACTATTTATTTGTTTGTTCCCTCATGCAAAGCATTCTTTAGCTAGATTTGGATTTTTATAAATTTGGAACTTAATATTTATTATTTTCAACTGTTTAGCTTATGTTTTTTTTATCTATCAAACTTTTCAGTTTTAGTGTCACTCATGAAGAACGAATTTCCGAAATGTGCACATATGACACAATAAAATTTAACTGGTATTTGCGTTATATATTAACTACCCCTGAGCGGGTACCACTGCTGGTTGAGTTAAAATCCCCGAGGGTATCCATAACTCAGTAGGCAGTATTTTGTGCTGTCAGAAAATGTACAATTTAGCAAAATGGTCAGCCGTCTTAAATTTTGAAATTAATTTAAAACTAAGGTTTGTTCCCTCATGCAAAATATTCCTTAGCTGGATTTGGATTAATATAATTTTGAAACTTTAGATTCACTATTTTAAACTGTTTAGCTTATGTTTTTATCTATCAAACTTTTCGGTCTTAGTGTCACTGATGAGGAATAAAGTTCATAGTATGCACATCTGGCACATCAAAATTTAACTGGAATTTGTGTTAAATATATACACTATACGCAGGAGAAGCAGGGAAGTAACAAAACGTAACAATCACTCTAAAAAGTTGCAATTCCGAAAAGTTTTGTTTTGGAATAATAGGTAGGAAGAAAAACGGATTAGTTTAAAAAATTAAACAAGGTTGGTCATTTTAACTTTTAAGAAAGAATTGACAAAAAGCTTTAAACAAAATAAAAGTTTCGCTTTAAATAAATAATACAAATACCAGTTAAATATTGATGTTCCAGATTTGCACATTTCAGAAATTCATTCCTCATCAGTGACACTAAGACCGAAAAGTTTGATACATAAAAAATATAAGCTAAACAGTTGAAAGTAATGAATCTAAAGTTTTAAAATTATATAAATCCAAATCCAGCTAAAAACTATTTATTGTTAATTGCAAAACTAAGCAAACCTTTGAACAGTCAGAAAATGTGCCTCAAATGTAGCAAAACTAAGGTGTGTTCTCTCATGCAAATCATTCCTTAGCCGGAATTGGATTAATATGATTTTGGAACTTGGGATTCACCAATTTGCAATTGTTTGGCTCTTGTTCTTACTTATTAAACTTTTCAGCCCCTAATGTTACTGATAAGGTTTGACTTTCGGTATTGCACAAATGACATATCAAAATGTAACAGCTATTTTGTTATATATTCCTAACACTGATAAGAAGGGAGCAGAAAGTTGGGGTCAATAGCTCTACGCAATAAAACAAAAATATTCCGTCTTTTTTTTTCTTATCAAAGCTAAGCAAACGGCCTCATTTCTTTTATGGACGTTGACGTGTATAAATAATTTTTACTTTGTATTTACTTTGTTTTATGGATTGTAATTTGGACAAGAACTGCTGTGTTTGTTTTATTTATACCTTTTTCGTTTTTGCAAATGTTTTTATTTTTCAAATTTGATAAGCATTTGTTTATCTTTGGATTTATTTCCATTCAGACAAAGATGCAAGGGTTAACTGGATATGTAAGTTTTGACAATACTGGTCATAGGAAACATTTTACACTAGATATAATACAAACCACAAAGCAAGGTGCAAATAAGGTAAGCTCTCTCTCTCTCTCTCTCTCTCTCTCTCTCTCTCTCTCTCTCTCATTTTAAGTGCCCTCATTTTTCATCGAGGTAGATAAGTAATAGTAGGATATAATTTCAATCTTTTTTCCAATTGTATTTTTACACCAACAATTTGATTAATATAAAAGCTAAATGCATTTTATAAAAATAAAATATTTTAAGAAAGCAGATTAATTACTTAGTCTTTATTGAAGATTGATGCCGCCATGAACATGCATCGTTAGGCATAAAGAAAGGAAAACAAAAGAGATATGGTATGAAAATCGTAAAAACAGTAGTTAGACAGAGTCGTATGTACATCCCTGTAGTTAAGTCGTATTGAAATCAAAACACGTCGAAATTGAGCAATAAAACCTAATGCCGTCTAGTCTTTTGTCATGTTAGGTTTTAGTATAAAATATTGGAGGATTAAATAAATAAAACTAACATTGCTTTTCTTCATTAGTTGTGGTTTTATTTTTTGTTGTAGATTGGATATTGGTCTCAGGATAGTGGTCTGAATCTTTACTTGACGTCAGGTATTTATCTAGGGAACCAGAATTACGTTTCAAATAGAACAAAAGTGTTAACCTTAGTCACTGCTCCCATTTGAAAATCTCCAATCTTATTGTGATGGTTTTTCTTTAAAGAAGTGTACCCTTGGGATTCGTTGTATGCAATGAAGAACTATATAGACACATTTTGAAGACATACAAATAAATTTATATATAAAACATTTGAAATGAGTCATTTAAGCTCTGATGGAATATAATTAATTTGAACATAAAAAACATGCGCAAATACCATGGGATTTGTTATGAGAAGATAAGGATTGTTTTAGTTGATATCTTGTTGGCAACCGACTGTTTGTCTTACTCTAATACACGTATATGAAAGATTTAAAACATATAAAATTGAATTAATTTTTGAGTGCAGTTTTTATTTATTTCATATGTTAATGTATGACATGAGGTCTAACACAAACATGTAATTCCATGTCTATTTTTCAACTCGTAATACAATATTTAAAGACATATTTTTGCATGTAATCGAAGAAAGGAATTAAAAAGAAACGTCTTGAACAGTTATCGTGTGGCTCATACGAAACAACCTGAAGCTCACATACATGTGACGCTGTACTAGTTTTCAACATTTTGTTGTATTTTCAATAAGTCTTTTGAAATTTATTTAGTTATTCATTAATTCAGTTTTTTTAAAAATGTACCATAACAATAAAGTTTTACAAACTTTATTTTATTTATTCTGCATAATTCAAATGAAACTACAGTGCGCTTTGTACCGTATCAGAAAAAGAAGCATTTTAAATAAAAACGGTAATACAATGTTTTCAATAATTATTATGCACAATGCTAAGAACATCATTAGGAAAGATTTGTATCATTGAAATCGATCTATAAATTTCTTTTAATAATAAAAATGACCAGTATTAGGGCATTAAAACTCGGTCATCTCGTTTAAATGTAAAATTTTAAAAATCATGCCTTTTTTCTTCAAAAAGCATTAACAATTTTTTAAACTTTTAGAAAAATTTATTGACAAGCGTTAAAGAAGCATTTTAAAGAATTATATTTTATTGCGCTTGCAATTTACCTTCCTGTTACGCAAGTCAAAAACAATAAATTTAAAGTATTTCCTGAATGAAAGCAAGCCTGTTAACTCAAGCCATTGATAATTATCAATGCAAATCAGATGCATTTTGTACTCTAATGCATATAATACAGTATTTAAAAAGGATAATAAAATAATCAGTTTATTTGATAAACGTGTTAATAATGTTTAAATATATATATATATATATATATATATATATATATATATATATATATATATATATATATATATATATATATATATATATATATTTATATATGATTGTTTTAATATATATTAATAAATGATATTTTAAAATGCTGTTTTGTCAATCTGTAAAGTTTAGTAACGTTTTCACAAAGTAAAAAGGTAACAACTATTTAATTGATACGCGAAAAAAATCTTTATTCGTTAACAAATTGTAAATTACAATTGACCTCTCCGTATACCAATTGTAACCACGCCCACTAACGAGAGATAACTCGAATATTGCTAGGTTAGACACACTTTGTTAATAGCGGCCATTCAAATTTCCAGACTGTTCACACCAAGATCAACAAAGTATTGGGAGAGATCGTAGATGTTTATCGTACCTGTCAAGCTGGGTAACGCAAATTAAAACCTAGAAATAGTATGAAAAATCGCTGTACAAAACCAAAAGCATGTAAACAGAGAGAGAGAGAGAATTATGATAAGCACTTAATTAACTACCTGGTGCGGTTACTTTGAGAGCAGGAGGTCATTGAGTTGATCATGGTCTTGTAAACATGGTAAAATAAGTAGTTTTTGTCTGTCCCTGGACTTGCTATGGTTAAACAGAGGCTCAACCGGTATGTACAGGTCATTGCATGAAAGTATCCAATGCGAATGGTATGATATTCCCATGAGTTGGCACACCACAAATATTGTGCATAGAGTAATGACTCGCTCACCCTGTGTTCGTAGAATGTACTTGGTTGTATTTGTATTGCATATTAGACTATGCCTGATGTCTTAGTAAGCTAACACTTTTAATGTTGATATATGTCTACACAGAAATTTAACAGATAACAAACACATCTCACAGCATAACATGAATAGTTACTTGAACGGCATGTCTGCCTTTCCAAAAGGTCATGGTTCTATCCCTGCAATAACAAAAAGCCTTATCAAATTTGTAGTTTTTGTTTCCTTGTCAGGTGCTTTTTATGATCAAAGCTGTATTTTCTGTTGTTGGTAAAATTGACTGGCTTGTATTGTATGTTTGTCTGAACTGCTGGGCACATCTCCTCTTACTACCCGGGTTCGAATCCCACTCGGGACAGATCCTAGTGTGAGAAAGTTTGTCAATTCGCTAGGCAAAAGTCAGTTGGTTTCTCGGACACTCGCGTTCAATGTTGAAGCCCTTATCTGCCATTCATCCATCCGCTCTTTCTATATGACCATTGTCAATAAGATTTGATAATGTAGTTTTGAATCTAGACTTTACAAAAATATCTTAATCAGACACTGATCCAGCAAATGACATAGAGTAAAAATTTTCTGATTCCTTTGGGTCCACTGCAACCAATCCTTTTAGAATATTTGAGGATTTGTACTCACTGTATGTCTAAGATTGTGCTTTCAGAGATGACGGTTTCTGAATTTTTATCTCAGTACAGTCTTATATTCCAAATCTATTTTCCACCATACTAGAACTGACCACCTTGAAAGAAGTGAAAGAATCTTGACTGGGGCATAAAACAACATTACTCTACTCCACTCTGCACCTGCTGACCAGGTGAGCTAGCACCTTTAATCCAAAACATTTAGACTACAACAAATTTGCTGCTCACATATAACATGACAGGAATAATTAGGCTGTAAAAGTAGCTTTCATCTCAAAATATGTTAAACACCATTAAAAAAGTTTTGGTGCTGTAATTTTGCAGTTTTGTAAAGCCTAAAGTTCTGAATCCATTTTATCTCACAGAAAGTGTTAAGCACGTTCTCATATAATTGGACTTGCAGGATCATTAAAGCAATAACAGTTAATGAGGACTGACAAATGTTCCAGCACAACAATCCTGCACTTCCCTTACACAAGTATGGAGTATTCAGAGAGGACCTAAACTTGGCTCAGTTTTAGTTCCAGAACTTACAGTTGTGAATCCCAAGCTAATAACAAAATACTCTAATAAAATGCAGGTAAAATGTCAGGGAAAATTAGAAAAAGATCATGTCATAAAAGAAGATCAATTTTATCATAACAATATAAACAAGTGTCAATTAATTGAATTAAATCTTTGCTTTACAACTAATTAATTAAGCACATATTTCAATACTTATGACTTCTTTTGAAAAAATATATCTATGTAATTTGATTTGACATTTTTTAAGTCATTTAAATAATGATATTCAATATGCAATGGACTATTTCTTTTTATAGTATTGTATCTGTGATAACAATATTTGCTGAAAATAACAAATGCTAAAAAAGACATATACATATAAATTGTGGAAAAAGTTGAAAAATTCCAATTCCAATTAAACTTTCAATCCAATTTATTTTATAACATAAATATCATCATTAAAAACAAAATCTCTAACTTATTTCATTAAATAAATATATCAAATACACATTTCAGAAAACTGAGAGTGGCATCTTCTGACATTAGATATTTAAATTTAAAGACTTTCCAATTAGCTACTTAGTATCCGGTCAGAATATATCTACTGTTAGCACACATATTAGTACTGTTCCATTTGCAAGTGGATTGTCTACACATTGAAATACCGGTATACTTTTTTTCTTTTTCAAAATGGCATGAAATTTGTGAGAAATGAACAAATATACCAAATCTGATTTATTGTTGATACCATTGACAAAGGTATTCTATCTGACAAAATCTTGAACTTTTTCAACATGAACACGATGCTTTGCAATTTTTTTGGTGAACAATGCATACTTTTGTTTCATTTGTGTCCCTGATTTAGCAATTGGGGTATATTCAACTTCAATCCAGTAGAATCAACTTCATGTTCAATGTTGAAGCCCTTATCTGCCATAAATCCATCCCATCTTTCTAGATGACTATTGTCAATAAGATTTGATAATGTAGTTTTGAATCCAGACTTCACAAAAATATCTTTATCAGACATTGATCCAGTTCACAACATAGAGTTAAAAATTTCTTACCCCTTTGGGTCCACTGCAGTCAATCCTTTTAGAGTACTTGAGGATTTGCAATCACTATATGGCTGAGATTGTGCTTTCAGGGATGAAGGTTTTTGAATTTTTATCTCAGTACAGGCTTATATTCCAAATGTATTTGGAAAGTCTTCCTTATAATTTTCTGGCATATTTTCATAAATAACATCCCAATGAGGCCAGATACTCACTTCCCCAAAACGTAAGAACATATTATTTACCCAAGAATTAAATATCACTACCGCTATTTGCTTAGTGACGCAAAATCTAAATCCTAGATCTTGCAAGTCAAAATTATTCCTCAATTTTGAAAATGTCTAAAAAAAAAATGATTCTTTAAAGATAAAGGTTTTTATTGCTGTCAAGTTTTCTTTTTTAAAATACGTTAAAGGAGAATTTTCTTGGTCTGGTACAAGAAATAATGATGGAGGAATTAGAATAATATCTAATAAGTTTCTCATCTTCAATAATATTATCAATATCAAATGCAGTTGATTTGACTTTTGATAATGAATTACATGTTTCTTTACTGGTTTTTAATTTCCTTTGCAAATCTAAGCTTTAATGGTGTTCTTTGCACTGTCCATTTTTACAAATTTATTCCTCAACAACTGCTATAAAGTCCAGTAGATTTATGCCTGCAAATATATTATATTATTATTAACTAGAGAATTTTCGTGAAACATACATATACCCCTACCTAAGAAATGGCCCAAAAAATCTAACCAAGCAACATATACACAACATATAGGTTACATTGACCTATTTCTACCCTAATGGTGTAGTACTCTCCAAGGTGATGAAGGGACTTATAGTTATATAGAAATCGACCTAAACGCAAATTTAAACTAAAGTCACTTGAAAATGTGGGTAACAGTAACCTTTTTTTACCCTAATGATGTAATATTCCCTATTTATTAATACAAAGAATATTGCCTAATGTTGAAAAAATGCAGACCAAGTTAGACCAAATTGAGCACATTTTTTTCAACACATAAAGCCATTAATACAATAGAGCAGTTGCTGTTGAAATTACTGAGATATTACTTAAATGCTGAAAGGAAGAAGATGTGTCACACAATATCACCCCTTCAAAATGTTAAAATTATCAGAAAGTCATAAATACTGTCAGATGTCAGTTAATCAATTTCACTGATCCGGATTAAATTTCACATGTCCAGATTTTTTTCATTCATTCACTGATTAGCACATGGTAAACTTGTCCAAAGAAGCTAAATGTGTTGCTAATTATAAAAATGGACTTTGGTATACTTTTTGACTGAGAAACTAAAATCTAGTTTCAAATCAGTAAACAGAAAAAGAAAAAAGTTCCTGTCATATACCTAAAAGTTTTTTATTTTTAACAAACCTTTAGGGCTTGCTATTTGTCAGTTTTTCACTTGTCTGAATTCATTTTTACCAGCCTCAGCTCAGCGGACCGGTGCTGAATTCAAAACTGAGGTGTTATCATTTCATTTTCAAAAATTAACAACACAAACAAAAAATGAACAAGATGTGTTTTGAAACAATATGTATGCCACTGTAGCAAAAGCTGTAACTAATGAGGCATAATGACCAAGTCTGAATTTGACCTTTGACTTCTAAGTTTGACCCAAACTTACTGTTCCCAAACATCAGAAAAGTTCAGTATTGACAAAATAAATACATGTCACATTTAGTTTTCATTCATTATTGTTTAAAGAAGTTTTCTTTATAGGTAATCATAGTAAAACCACAAAATCCACCATTTTTCAAAGATAAATTTTATAGTACAATGTTTTAAGCAACATGATACAAATAGATGAATTATTGTTCATATTTACTTATTAAGATGGCAAAGAGACAAGCCTTCATAATTCACAATTCTTCATACCTAAATCCAAGGCAATATATCAACTGGCACATATTGCAATACAAAATAGCTATATCAAAATATACCACAGTACATTTTAAGTGCATTATGACAGCCCCATTGCCAAAGCTTGAGTTTTAAAGCAGTATTTTACACCACTTCTGGAGAACATATTTGTATCAGAGTGTAGTTTTTACTATAACTATACAATCTATATCATCATATCATAAAATTCAAAATGTTGTAAAGTGGTATATATTATCAGTGCCATGAATTTGTTGTCTTGCTACTACCCCCTACCGGGAGTTTTGTTGAATGTTCTGACAGTCAACAATCTGCCTTTTGAATCTCATTGATACATTGACCCTCCAAGTCCTTATAGGGATCAATAACAAAATTCATACAACTCAAATCAATTTTAGGGTGGATATAAAAATCTCTGTTTTATGATATGGTTTAACTTAAGTGTTAACAATGTTGCTCTGTTAAAAAAAATCTCTTGCACTTTAAGAGATTTTGTTTTTGTTTTTGTTTTTTTTTTTTTTTTTTTTTTTTTATTATGAATTCATTTTAATATTGATTATGCATTGCTTTTGTTTAACAATCAACATATAGATCTATAAGCTATGCAATGGGACTTTTGATCAAATGGGATACCACCCAGATGTATGCGGTGCTAATGTTTGTATTGTACACTACTTCAACTAGAAGCCCGAGATCGACGGCAAGCTACATTTCGGACGATGACATATTGTTCGAAAAATAACTGTCGATCTCGGGCTCTGATTAGTTGGGGTATGTTTTGTACCAGCATGTACTTAAGAATATTTTAGGTGCTTCCTTTATCACAGATACAGCAGTTGCAAATTTGGATGATGGAAAAACTGAATAGCCTGGTCAGCATTCACTCTCCAAATGATATCTTACTTGTGTGCATACATATATATATAACATAAATACCAGTTAAATTTTGATGTGGCAGATGTGCACATTTCTGAAATTCATTCCTTATCTGTTAGCATCAATTTTCGTGGGATTCAGTTGATCATGGGGTCGGCCACACAGTCGTATCCATCGCAGACACTTGTCATACTCTGTTTTTGGTTTGGGTAATGAGACAAATGTCACACCACATGACAGGCGATCCGAAATCTGTCGTCCGTTTTTCATGTCCCATGACTGCATCTCCTCAACATTCTCTGATATATCTCTGTGATTTTTTTTTACAGTACCAATTATTTCACGTCAAATTCAAACAATTACAAAAACAAGCGTTCCACGCCATACTTTGACACGAGGGATTTGTCTAACGAAATGGCGGCCGATCCAACGGCGATGTCACGTCTACTTCAAAGTATTGTTGGTTGGTTAACGCCCGCGGAAAGGTTAACTAGTCAACGCGCTTATTTTTTATTTATAATTATTTATTATTATTATTATTATTTAATTTTTTTATCACATTCATTTATCTTTTATATTTGGTTATATATAATATTGTTTGAAATGCGCCATAGTCCCTAGTCTTGGTTAAAGCAACCTTATTTTGTTGGTAAGTTGTTGTAAAGTTTAACGTCGCATCCAGATTTTGTCATCTATTTGCGACGATATCACATTTAAAAATCTCTAAGTTTCAATTTGAGTACTAAGTTTATGCTTAAGATATGCTAATTGATTTTATGGACTGACACGTAATAGCGCATATTAAGGATAACTTTTAATTAAGGTTATACATGAAGTTTAAAAAGTCAGTTATCAGCAAACAAGCAAATTTTAGTTTTACAAAGAACCAAATTGATATTAGAAATAAATTATCTTTTAAATATAGGTTTTTTGTATAACAAATGTGGAGGAAAAATAAGGTACATGTTGCAAAGAAGTGTATTGGAATACTTGCATTAAGTAATTGAGTGTAAATAGATAAAAGTGGTTGTGTATAGCGACTTCCTCGTCATAAACTTCGTTTAATGAAGAAGCAGGAATGTGTATAATTGTAAAAAAAATATAAAACAACAAGATTTTTATAATAAAAATATTACAAGCTATTTGTAATTATTTTGCATTGTGTGGATGGAGCGTATTTATAGTGCCTTAGTTTTTTGTGATCACTACATTTGGTCAATATATTACGTTTTATCAGATTGAAATTGCCTTATAACAAGTACTTGTTATTTGTATTTAATTGACTATTTCACATAACGGTTTAATAGCTGACAAAATGGCTAAGTACGTGTATTTTCAAATTACACAAATCACGCATGTCGACTCTACATAACTACACACTTGCTTCTTCTGAAAATATCTTGCATAGTATTGTCCCCATGGTTTAGTTATTTAAAGTATTTTATGTCGTTTTAACCTCTAAGTATATATTTATATAACTGTAAACAAATTTCTCAGTTTGCAATTACATTATCGCAAATGTTAAATTCTAAATACATAATCATTAGCATGTTTCGAATTCTTTTCAAAGAAGTTGATATTTTACTCAGCGATGTACTTCTGAAATGAAGGACTCTAACTATCCTGAATTCGCTGTACATATAAAATACGCTGCTCGCATTTTTACCTTCTGCATTTCGAATATAGATGAGAAACACTCGGAGTTTGCTTTTTTCTTGCAATAAAATTATGATTTGTTAAAATTGCTTTTTAAATCATAATTGCTGCTCTTCTTTTTTAAAGTTAGTCCGTTTTAACTATTGCTTTTAACCTTGAAATGTTTTACTTTTAACACATTTCATAGTTAGCAATTAAGTTACACTTTAAAACACAAACATACCAGTCCATGAATGTAATTTAATAAATAGTATAATAACACATATGTTATGAAATTGTTGATTGTCGTGTTGGTTTGTTTACATGTAGGCGAGAAGCAAAAAAAAATTATTTGAATAAAATAATGAATTGAATTGATTAACACATGTTTTGACTGAAGGTCGACTACTTTTTGTCTTAAACACTAAAACGGATTTGGAAGAACATCGCGTTGTACATAGAAATGATAGTATTTACAGAAAATAAAAAAGGCAAATCGATTGAAAAAAGTATACAAATTTATTTTGTCATTAATTTAACGGGTATATGTTATTATGACCGCCTCACACAAAAATACATTCTTGATAAAATATACATACATTTTAAATGCGAGTTGTTTCCCTTGTAACAAATATCCGATATTAAAATAATATAAATGTACATTAAGCAGGGAAATGGCTGATTAATGTGAATGATAGAAATACATTACGCATAAATAATCTGACATACACAAGTGTATTATACATATAGATATTAACATAGCACATACAAATAATAAACGAACAAAATAAATTACAAAAAGCAAACGTGCTCTAGATTGTTGTATTTACATTCGTAACATAAGTACTTTCCAAAATATATCATTGCAAACAAACCAATTATCATATTAAAAAACATAAACTTTTTCATATAAATTGTTCTAAGAGTCTTCGTAAATATGAAAACTTATATATGATGATATAATCACTTAAAAATAATTTAAATTTCAAAGAGTGAAGATAAGAATACGAAATATTTTCCAGCATAACAAATGCGTAAAAGATCTATATGAGATGATATATCTTTAAGCTTTTAAGTTTATATTCGAAAAAACAACTTTTACGTTTCTTGAATTTTGTTTATTTTCATTCGACATGGAAATTTCTAATATTACAACAAATAGTATTGCTTTAAAGTGAATCGTAATTGAACAAAACATTTGTAAACCAGCACCTTATAAGTTACAATGTTCTTTAAAAGGAATTTTCATGAGATACACACCTCTTTATCAATGGCAAGAAAATTTGGTCATTCATCACCCATCCTTTCTAAGTTCATATGTTCAAACACTCAATTCATGAATATTATAGGAAAATAGATAAAATAATAGCGGTACAATATCCTTTTTCCGTCATAAGCTCTGTAGCTAAACCTGGGTGTGAGTATTGTTTTCTGAAGAATGGTTTGTATCTGGATATGGATCGTATCCCGGTAATTGTAGAGGAGCTTTGTACATATACTGAAACAAAAAATAAATAGAAAAATAATAAAATAAAATGTTCGGCAAAAGTAGACTTATTTAAGAGATAATTGAATTAACAAACAACAGGAACAAGCATCCATAGAAAATAAACAATTCACAACAAGTATGATAACATTGACGTTTTTGGTAAATACTAATTTTTAGTGGTTAGGCTATATACAAGTAATAGACATCCCAAATTGTATTATTTAGCAATCAGTTATTCTACTATTACTACTATTACATTAATTGATTAAATGAACGAAGTTTTACGTCTGTCAAGAGTATTTCACTTATACTGAGAAGCTAAAGGTGAAGTGGTAGAAATTGTTTTACATAGTGCAGTTCGATCAGGGCAATGTGTATCGATAGTTCTTTTTGCGTGCAACGACTGTCGTTAAACTGAGCATCTGTTTTTAACCTCCAACAAACACCGTAACTTTTAGTTTTAAAGTGCTTGACAAAAGAGCAGTCACTATCTTGGTTCGACTTAGCCGAAGCCGAACCACGACCCCCACAAACGAGGCGAGCACTCTACCAAATGCCTACCGTGGCAGTAATAATAAAAGAAGAAAAAAGAAGCAAAATATGACGAAGGAAATATTTTTATAACCCTTATACATTTATTTAACCTATATATATTCTTATATAAACAAAATGTTACATATAATTTACTATCAACATAACACTCTCTTTAATAGAACATATATCTTTATCATTTGTTATTTTTATGAAAAGAACATAATTGCTTAATTTTTAACATGCAATAAGCTTTAGTGAATTAGTTAGTAGCGAGTTGTTACTCAAAACAATTCTTCCATAGAGTTTAAGAAAAGCTTCTTAATGTTTGAAATAATAAAACGTAAAGCTATGAAATAAAAATAATAATAATAATAATAATAATAATAATATCATTCACATATGGCATTGAAAACTTAAATCCCACAGCAATTTAAGTATTTTGGTAATTGGTATAGAAACTTGTATCAAAACCACCCTAAGCTTGTACAAAAGAGTTAATGATGGCCTTTTAAATGTGAAACAATTAAGCAAAACATGGAAAAAGTTCATTAGAACGTACATTTGGTTTTTGTTAAAAGACGTATTGAAATAGGATAACAAAGTAGTTCGTTTGAACATGGCGTTTCCTTGGGATTTTCCCTTTATTTCAGGCTTTCTTACCGTTACGGTTTTTCTTTTAGAAATACTGTTGTCTGGATCACTTTCATCAAATGAGCCTCGAAAAGAGAGTCTGGCTTGTGAACGTAAAATACTTCCGAATGATGTCTGAAATAGAGAAAAGTATAATTATTTCATGCAAGATATGGTAAACGCGTAACCGTTGTAGAAAGGAAGTGCTAATCGAATAGGATTTGTTGAATAATTTTTTTGGGAACGGTGGAAGTGAATAGGAGAATCTCAAATTTTTCGAATCATATTTTTTCTTTTAGTCACTAGTTTTCACAGATAAACATCCACCAAAATCCTGCCTTTAAAAAGAAACTGATGTATTGTCAATTTAATTGCCCATTAGCGCACCAAAAACAAGAAAAATCAAACATGATGTAGTGTGTTTTAAATGATTCCTTTTATGAAAGAAATTGCCAAGATGCGAATAGCTATCAACCCAATAACAGTTATAAGTGAATTTTTAATTTCCTATTTATTTTTTTATTGAAAAATTGGATACGTTGAAAAAGCATATTTGTAATCTTTCTACTTCTATTGTGTTTACTTGTAATTGAAGTCACAATAATGTCTGATTTAAAAATGTCGTTCGTAAAAGTTTTGATCTGCAAGATTATATACTTTAATATTAAAGTAGCAAAAATAACTTTTGACGTATGATAACTTTTGACAGCTGCAACATGCTACAGAGATCATCGAAACTAAACTTTCTAACATTGAGAGTTTGTAATTTTTATTGGCAGATTACCACTTCTAAGAACAATAAACAAGCTTAATTGAAATGTATGTAGATGTTCTTGTCCTCTACCGTCACAATTAAACTTACCTTAGATTTTTTAGAATCCACTAGTGATTTGTAAAGAAATTCAATGCCAGCTGTTATAACTGCAATTGTCAGTCCTGCTATTAATATATAGAATATACCCGCCACATTGTCCAATGTTAACGCTGATTGTCCTAACTCCTGTAAAACAATTATTGTAATTATTAAATTATATTAGTATTTTTTAAAATTAAAGTGAACATGACTTAATACCTGTAGCTAGTTGGACTCCAAAAATTTGTCTAACATAAAATCATTAAAACAGTGCTTTTTTCTCTCTTTCTTACAGTTGTGCTAAGCCTTCAAAATCATCGTAGAACCGTGCAGCCGACAATTTTAGTCAAAATAAAACATTAGAAAATCCCTATCACTAAGTAACTTTTGTCAGGTGATGATAAAAATACACATTTGTAAATAGCTTTGATGAAATACCTAGCTAATGACATATGCTGTAAAACGGTTCAGATATCTCTTGCTACTGACCAATTCTGGTAAATGCATTTAGACTTTGCATAGATACAACAGTTCTTTAAATTTGATAATAATTTTAGCAATAACAGAACAAATCATGGATTGAAAGAGTGTGTATAAATTGGTTAAACTATACATTTAGATAATTCTTCGCGATAAACTAAGAGCTAAGAATAGATATATTTCCAAAGATTCAATTAATCGATCAACAATATAACTATAATATAAAATAAAAACAATTTCGAATGAAACTAAGTAAATGATTCTATTTATATCCTGCATGAAAGCAATGCACAAATAATATAAACAACTGAGTAATTTAAGCACAAAGGTGGTTAATTTGAACCAGAGGTTTTTACCTCACCTGACCATACGTCCCATGAGCTTATGACATAGCGCAGGGTGTGTGTGTGTGTGTGTGTGTGTGTGTGTGTGTGTGTGTGTATGTGTGTGTGTGTGCGTGCGTGTGTGCGCGCATCGTTAACGTCTATTTTCGACTTCTTCGAAACTGCTGGACAGATTTCAAGGACATTTGGTGAGAAGCATGTATTGGCTGGTGCTATTAACTACCAAAACTAAGTCAAGACTGACCTAGATGAACAAAAATCTAGAAAAAAAACTCTGCAACTGATGATGGGAGACATAAATCTTATGTGGTATTTTGCTGCTCTAGGATCTTACGCCTATAGTGTGTTATTACATTTTGAAAATTGAGTCGAAAAATGGATAACGTGTTTTTGCGTTTAATTTTAAAAAAAATAGCAAAATTAATCGTAAAATGGCTTAAATTTCTTATAAAATGAAATTTCAAATGTTCAGCATGTAAAAATTGAACAAAGTACCAAGTTTTGTAACTGTAGGATTACCCTTGTAGGAGTTGCCCCTGATTTTTCCCCTATTGATACTAACATTGTGCATTAGCTTGAAAACAATAAAGAAAATTAATAGAGATAGATATAAGAATATTGTAAGCATTGAAATGACGATCATTTTAATATTTGGTTCATGGTCAAATTTTTAAAAGTTCAATATACTTGATATATGGTACAAGGACAAGGTCATAGCTAATTACAATATTGAAATTCTTATTTATCCTGAAAATGTTTATCTTTTTTATTTAGGTGTATAAACATGTATATTAGGATATTGTAGGTATCGTCATTTTTGTATATGGCTCAGGGTTGTATAATTAAGGGTCACGTTTATAGCTGCATTTGATACTTTAAATTGTTAATTATCTTCAACGCTGTAAACCTTTTAATAGTCATGTATATTACAATATTGTAGATATTGATATGGCGATCATTTTAATATTGTTGAATGTCATATGGCCAAAAGTCAAGGTCATAGTTGCAAAAGTATACTGAAATGGTTAAGTATCTGGAATTTCTCCATTGCACTTTAGTTACTACATGTTCTTAGCTGTTTAGACATGAACTGTTACTAGATACTTCCGATTAAGTATTATTGCGGTTCCAAACTGCAAAAAACTTGTGTAGTTTGTGTTACATTTATTGAAGATTGCATTTTGCAAACAATTTTGGGCATATACTCAGGTGAGCGTAAATGTTCATGTGTATGTGGTCCTGATTGTATTCTCTTGCAGGAATATCTTCATTAACGTTCTTTTTTTCGTAGTTGCATCTGCTACTGCAAAGTACATACGTTTCTGCTAGAAATTGTTATTGATCGTTTTAACGTGCTTTTACCTAAAGGCAAATGAACTTATGCACTAGATTAATTAATTCTATAGTTTTTTAGGAGAGACTACTCATTACTCATTAATTCTGAAAGTCTAGACTGAGTTTGCTTGTTTTTTTTTTTTTTTTATTATTTTTTTTTTTGGCTGTGACGAATGTCCTAGGCCGAAAGTCACAGTCATCAATCTTTTTTTCACAGCAATATCTCTAGTTAGCATGTGTAAATCTCTCCTACACGACTTTTTTCATATCAAAATTGCTTTAAAACAATGAAACCGATTCGACTTACGCAGTCATTTGAAACAAATAATTTTTGTAATTTATATTTGAAGGCCATATTTTAATTGTTCTGTGTCTTGATAGTAAACAAATTAAAATCTCTGCAAAATCTCTGCGAAAATCTATATATATGGCAGTTATACAAACATCGAAATTATATAAACTTATTCATTTAAATTTGACATTATAACATCAGAGTAATTTTAAAATTCTGAACTGGTGTTCAGGTCATAAGTATTTCTCGTACATACTTTCTATATGTTCGATTTTTTAGTTAATTAAAGCTGCATGCCCACTTTCCGATATAATATTATTCGAATTACCATATTTGTTTATTTAACTATTTAAGAGCCTTCCAATTTTTCATGTTATATCATAATTGCTGTACTTGAGCACTAACTATTCCTCTAAATTACCAATTACAGATTTATATTCTAGATTGCAGAAGCCTTGGACAATATAATTTTCTAAATTTCTAAATTCTAAATCTCCAGATTCCCGAAATTGTAAAATTGTCAATGTCAAATATTCACTGAAATATACGAATGAAAAAGTACATATATTAAAGACATAAAGGCATTGATCTAATAATGCAGAAGATATTTGCGTTAACATGGCAATTTTCCCTTAATGAATGTTAACAAAGATTTTATACATCTATAGTTGTTTCAATTTGAAAATGTATGTTTATTTTACGCGATATAGATCTTTTTATGTTTCAATTTTCTCGATAAACAATGGGTGATATTTTCGATTTGATGCAACATTGTGTTCTTTATTGATTGCTAATGAAAACAAATACATGCCCTTCTGCAATCGAATTATGATTTTGCTGGATCTTTCATCATTGAAAATTCAAGATATTTGTTTATTTGCAAAATAATAATAATAATAATAATAATTATAATAATAATAATAGGCAATATGTAAATAGCCAAAAGATGATTAAAGCTGCATGCCCACTTTCCGATATAATATTATTCGAATTACCATATTTGTTTATTTAACTATTTAAGAGCCTTCCAATTTTTCATGTTATATCATAATTGCTGTACTTGAGCACTAACTATTCCACTAAATTACCAATTACAGATTTATATTCTAGATTGCAGAAGCCTTGGACAATATAATTTTGTTTGAAAATTACAGTAAATTGTTCACTAAACCCTATGTTTATATTTTTACTGCAGGGTTTCCCCACTCATTTCCGATACATTAATTTTCCTGCATTAACATAAATCAGAAAATATTCTTAAGAACAGTGTTATACGTGAAGTTATCATGCTGGTATGCCCCTTATTTACACGTTTTAGCTTGATATCTTGACATGCCAATGAAAACATAATGAACGGAATAAGAAAAAGATTGATTTATAGTTTTAATTTCAACGCAGTTTTTGAAGTTTTTGCAGTTTTTGCATCTAAATTACCATTTAAAAGTCTTTGTAAAAAACTATTTCCTAAAACTAATATTTTAGTTATTTTACATTTCAAGTTTCGAAAATGGTAATAAATACTAAGACTTGAAGTTCCTTCTGAACGAGAACTTGAAAGAAAAATTGATTAGCATTACAAAGCCGAATAAACACAAGGAATTATTTACATAGAGAATCGTAGATAACTAATCTTCGCATGAATAACAGAATGTATCAAGTAAAAATACCGAGTCAACATATATTCGAACATACGGATACCAGTAAGCGCTAGACACAGAAATGCATAGATATACATGAAAGAAGACGTTTTGAATAATTTCTTACTTTTTTTAATAATTGTAGATCAAACAAATAAAATTTCAAATTCATGGTATTGATACACTTTTACATGTTTACAATGTTTAATGTACTGCTTTTTGATGATCTCTCTCTCTCTCTCTCTCTCTCTCTCTCTCTCTCTCTCTCTATTCTATATATATATATATGAAAAACATACATTGCCTGTTCCAGGAGGTGGACATTCGCTCTGGTCATCCCACCATTTTTTCTTTAGTGTTTCTAAATCTCCAGATTCCCGAAATTGTAAAATTGTCAATGTCAAATATTCACTGAAATATACGAATGAAAAAGTACATATATTAAAGACATAAAGGCATTGATCTAATAATGCAGAAGATATTTGCGTTAACATGGCAATTTTCCCTTAATGAATGTTAACAAAGATTTTATACATCTATAGTTGTTTCAATTTGAAAATGTATGTTTATTTTACGCGATATAGATCTTTTTATGTTTCAATTTTCTCGATAAACAATGGGTGATATTTTCGATTTGATGCAACATTGTGTTCTTTATTGATTGCTAATGAAAACAAATACATGCCCTTCTGCAATCGAATTATGATTTTGCTGGATCTTTCATCATTGAAAATTCAAGATATTTGTTTATTTGCAAAATAATAATAATAATAATAATAATAATAATAATAATAATAATAGGCAATATGTAAATAGCCAAAAGATGATAGAAGTTACAGAGTTTTAAAAAGTATTGACGGAACATATTACAAAAGTTAACGTTTTTCACGGACATAAATTGATTTGGAATGTATTTTAATAAAACACAAGCACATGCACCGGGGTCATAGATAAAGGTAAATCGCTTATTCAAAATGATTTTAAAACGTCATAGTTGTTAATAATTGATGAATCAAAATCATACCGCAAGTCAGAATCAACAGGAGTAGCTATTCCATATCCTTTTGAGTCTAAGTTTGTACCAACTTTCATTGTGTCGCAAGGGATTTTCATGTTTGTATATTCATTTGTCGTTGACTCTATTAGAAAGGCATACTTTCCATTTTCTCGCCTTACTCGTTCGATGCCTTCTTCATTTGTATTTACAAATACACTTGGGTTGGCAGATGTCATATAAGCCCACATTCTTTCATAAATAGCAACCTTTGATTGCTGAAAATATTTATAATTTTTGTTTAAATTCAAACATAACATATGCACAATGATGTTCCTAAATACAAGAGATCACAGGGATAAAATAATTATGGGGGGAACAAAAGCAAATATTAATATTTAAAGAAACTTCCGTCATCAGAATGACACTGGGTATACTTAAAAAAATGAATCTTGCAGGTAATATTTCGCAATGACGAGTACAAATCTGTTTATCAAAACAACTGAACAATGCGTCTCTAAAATCAAAACAGATAAAACATAAATAAAAATGTTAACCAAGTAAATATTATTAGGCGTACAGTACCTGAATTCTCCAACACAAATGAATAACGGAAGAATTGTCTTTAATCAATAATGCAGTTTTCAGTACATTTTTTCAATTTTAAAATAATGTTTGAAATTCCAAAATTATTACAATTGCTCGGAAAGAACTTAAATAAGAAAGTATAACGTTTAGTTTTTTATTTAATTTTCTTCTTATTTCATGTTAGTAGTCATTAATGTTATTCCCTTTCTTCAACATTTTTTATTATCTTTTTTTCTGTTATCCAAAAACGAATAAAATTTTTAGTGGCTTAAAATGTAAAATAAATGTTTGCAAAGAATATTTAAAAAAAAGAATTTTATTATAACGAATTCAGAATAAAAATACTTATTAAATGATGATAATAGTATAAACACATCAAACACTATTTGCTACAACAATAATGTTATTTTTTGTATGTTTGGTTATCGTCACAATTTCGACAAGTATCTTATCAATAAAGGCACAAATTCAAAACTTACAAAACCGAAATTACAACTAATGTTCACATTTCATCTCTTTAACCACGGACTTCAGGACTGACGAAAGTAAATTTAATAATTTTAAGCTTAATTTCTTTTGATTAAAATTGAATATATTTATATATATATATATATTTAACATTTCGAGCTACACTAAGATATTATCAATATTAAGTACTATATATCTAATGAACAGGTGAGATACAATGACACTATTACATACTAAAAATGTTAATTGACTTTAATTGACAAAATTAAAAGAAATGATTGACAAGCTAAAACTAATGTGTGAAAACAGCCACGCCATCAAATCTGTTTAATTAATGAATTTTTAACGAAATCATCAGAGATTGCATTTTTTATTAAACGGGAGAGAATCTAATTTTTTAAAGAATCATTACTGCCGCTAGTGGATTTCATAATCTGATATCAATTTTATTACTTCGTGTAATTTAAAATGTGATTCTAAGAAGTGGAATTTATCACACGGCATATTTCTGGGATATATATATATATATATATATATATATATATATATATATATATATATATATATATATATATATATATTAGAACTATGTTAAACAGATTCAAGATCAGATCTCTAAACATTTTTTTTCTTTATACCAAACCTAGTTGTGACGATTTGCTTCATTTGAAATAAATAACAGCTTTGCCAAGAAATGAATCCTAAAGTTGAGTAATGTTTGTTCCAAAATTTTTTTGGCCTACCTTAAAAAATACCTTTGTTGTCCCTGCATTTAACATTCCATACTGTATACTTGTTTGCTTGGCTAAATCTTCTGCTGATTCTATCGGTGTATTCATTCGTTCCACGGTCAAAAAAGCTGCTAGATTTGCTGTGTACGATGATATGATAATAAGCGTGAAGAACCACCATACACTTCCTACAATCCTCCCCGAGAGAGCTCTGAAGCATACACAAGATGGTCTTAATTAACATATAGAATTTAACTTACCAACAGATAAATACCTATCAAAATACCTGTTTGATCGGCAAAACAACCTATTTATTTCATTTTGTCTTCATTATAATTATCAAGTAAATATTTATATTTACATATTAAATATTGCTTTTGTTCAAATTTTAAGATATCCCGAACTGTTAATCATACATTGAAGAACAAACTAACTGATTGGATCTTTGTGCAGTATGAAACTTATTTTAATTTTGACGATTATGTTTAAGTCCTATTTTATTGCTGCAATAAAAAAACTCAAACATATCACTTATTTAAGCATTTTTCAGTTCACTATACTGATTCATTAGCTTTCTTCCGTTAAAGCTTTTGATATCATCTTAACGTGTTTATAAATGACAGACCATTTTTGATACAGCAAGCAAAACGGTCCTTCCTACTCATATAATGCATACAGTTTAAACTACTTCGACATTGGTTCTGAAACAGAATTGTGATTTCTGTAAAACAAAACTACTTTCATAATCTATTATATATAAACCTATTTTACCGTAGTTAAACAGAATTCGTAAATAAATAATTACCAGAGTTTGAAAAAGATATTGCGACTGAACCTCAAGAACATTTATTAGGCAGACAGTAAAGATAGCCATAGCAGGCAGCTGACACTAAAATCAATCTTCTTGGCATTGATGTTTGTTTAACATTGCGATTATCATGAATCAATTAGGAAATCGATATGGAATATTTATACCTACCTTGGAGAGATATCACATCCTTGTTGCATAAAGGCCCCTAGTGAAAACCATAGGCTATTCGATATAGTGAAATCATTTCTCATGTTAGAATTGTTTGTCCACCCTCCATTCAGTGGGACTAAATCGACCCACGAGAAAAAGTACTACACTTACACCAACATAAGCAAATAAAATACACATCCATATCTCATATGATAAGGGATCCATAAATGAAAACACATGAGTCGTTTTATCACTTGGTTTCTTTATCATTATGCTTATTCCTAAACTCATATAAGGTTTTGTAAAGTCAACAACACGTTCTCTTTCTGAAGAAATCGTCATGGCTGCAATTGCTAAATCTGCTTGCTAATAGTTAAAAGAATATATACGCTGATGATTAAAAATATAAAAATCATTCATTTCTGTGACATTTTTGTAAATGTATAAAATAACCATGTTGTGAAAATCTTTGAATTATCTCAATGAAAAAATAATAACAACACATTTGTATTTTCTTTGATTTTTGATAGATTGAAAATACCATTTTGTTATGTCCTTTCTCATTAGTTAATATTATATGACGTAATCCTTTACGTCGTTTTGTTTAGGTTATAACAGTATATTGAACAAATTAAGATACATCCATTTACAAAAAATTAATCACAAAATATGTGTATAAGCATTGGAAATATGAATTCTTAAAAAAATCATTGTAGATTTTTTTAAAAAGAAAGAAAGTTACGTCGATGAAGTATAATCAATAAATTTAAATGCACATAAGTTGAGTTCAAAATTGACTTGAGCCTCACGGCATTTAGCGCTTGCCCCGTTGTCTTAGTTATAGTGAACGTCTAATATAGCAAGGGTTCATTTCAAGCCGTATAATACAATTTCGAGAAACTTCTTTTTTACCTGAAACATTGTATTATGGCAGAGTATATATTTATCAACCCGGTGTCAATATAATGTATATTGGTGAGAGGAATGCTCGAATTCTGTGATATAGCGTGTGAAGCTGCCTCGTGTGCGGTTAAGGTTATATGGTTAATCATTAATCATACTATTACATCTCCAAATTAAAAATAAATTCGTTATCACTGCGAATAGCTTCTTCATACAAAAATGGTTATGAAAAACGACAAAAACTTCACTAATACCTCTGTTTGTCTAGAGAGTAGATACGTATTTAATTAGAAAAAAAATTATTATTATTTAAAATACCCACATTCCTTGTTAGTTCTCCAATAACGCCATTCCAAGTCCCATTATTTAATCTTTCACCATACTTTCCGTCACTTCACAAGGCATATATTGTAATTGAATTTTAAATCAGCAGCTATTTTCTCCGCTAAGTCTATACAAAAACCTTTAAAATTTTCTTTTCCACAACGAGGTTTTTCTTTTTCTATTTCTGGAGTTTTATACATGACATAGGGTTTATCCTGAATAGAAACAGTGTAGAAAAAAAATAATAAACAGGGAATTCCTACAATAAAAAGCAATTCATTTCCTTACAAATCCTGTTTGCATGGACAGTTGACAATGCAGCCCTTATAGACTCTTGTGAAGATCACAAAAAAACACAACCATGTGTAAGTTGATAGATGTTAGATATTTTTGAAGGGACTTTTATACTTTTAGAAGAATCAGCGTTACTGGGGTTGCGTAAGGGACACTTTCATATGCATTTTGCAATATACATTTGAGTGTCTGTGGTATATTTTAGAAGGTTTAGTTATAACATACAATAAATATCAATTTGATCTGATTGCAGGTATAAACACAGTGTAAACCCAATGATCTGTTTTGGCTTTCATATGAGTTTAAAATAATATATATTAAAAAGATTTCGAAAGTCATATTTTTTTTTTTTTTTTTTTTTTTTTTTTTTTGCGATGCACATAATGATAACTGCAATTATAATTTGTTTAAAATATAATAATTGTGTTAATTAAATGCTTATATTTCAGTTATTTTGAAAAAAGTTAAATTCGAAAAGCCTATGGTTCTATTTAATTTTAGTCTCAAAGCTAATTAGTAAAACTAATAAGATGCCTTACGATGCACAGGTTACCAAGGAAAGTTATAATTTACCGTGTTATAAAGACACATTTATTGCGACATTTTTAAACTTTTTACTACAAAAGTTAATTATTACGAAGCCAATGCAAAGTCAAAATTGATGCTTATTAAATCAGAAACTCCCTTATGGGATTTTCTGCAGTAAAATCTCTTATTGATTTTAGAATCACTCACTGCGACTTAAAACTAATTCCTATATGTAATAACAATATTGATCTGCAATGCGAAATTATACAGAAGGAATGAAAAGCTCTCTGAAGGTGTTTATTTGATATTCTTTATAATGTCTTCGTAAGAACAGTATACAATTGTCTTTTTTAGACGAGTTCATAGTAACATTAGCCTAGAATATTAAGTAGTAATTCAATAATCTGGAACCCCAGTCTCCAAAGTGGACAGTTTTAAAACTTTTTTCAGCTTTAAAATATATTATTATATTTTTTTTTCAGCTTGAAATTATATTATCATTTATTTTAAACATGTTTATATCTAGGGTGTTTATATATATATATATATATATATATATATATATATATATATATATATATATATATATATATAGCAACTTCCGAGTATCGGCCCTTCTAAAAACCGATCACCTCCACACGAGACCGGTCCCGAATTTATCATTCTTTTAAACTTCTATAAACCTGTCCATCTAAATTTCGAACAACGGCCTTTTTTCAGTGCCGAAATCACGTAACATTTTAATAATTTACATCGGAAAACCGGCCTTCGGGAGTCACAATGCATCAATGAACCGTAACGGACAAGTGATTTTCTATCTGCTAATCCGATTACCGAAATATACAACGTGTCATAATTCTTACATCATCATGTTGGTATACGGAGTTACCTGTGGAGATGTACTTGGATAAATGATTAAATCGATTAAAATTGGTTTCCTTTATTGTTCGATAATCAAATTATTGCAACTAATGTCTTTCTGATGGTTTTAATTTCTTTACTTCGAGGTTTTTACCCATGAAGTACCCCTCACATGAATAAGATCATTGGTGTTCTTATTATGGTGATCAAAAATATTTCACTCGCGAAATGCAAAAAATATTAAGATATTTCTTTCTTTAAAAATTTTTTTTATTAAGTCATTTAAAAAAAAAAAAATTACTATTTAATATCAAAATATTCCTGTCACCATGATCCGGAAACCCCGTCACTAAAAATTTCGAATAGGCATGAATTTAAAAATCGTCCCTTGTTTTCAGTGATATGGATAATAGTTTGCTTCATATGATGTGAAAAGCGTATATTTTTAAAATAATTTTGTTCATTTTCATCCGGAAACTGTACCTCGTCTGTCTTCAACACAAGCAGTACACATGTATCCGTTTTTGATATTGTACAGTTGTTTTTATTTTTCTGCCAGCCTGTATTGTAAGCTTTGAATTTATATACACGGTACTTGTTAAGTTCAAGAATTACACGTACGATCAATGCTTATCGAAATGTAAAAACTTTTTAGTATGTCTTTTGTCAATACACCGTTTAATAAAATTCTTAAATGAATAAGATTCGGACCGGATCGAACTACCGGATTTATGAGTCCCTCTAACTACCGGCCCCTCTGAAAATCGGCCAAATTCCTCGGTCCGGTACGAGGCCGGTATTCGGAAGATGCACTTTATATATATATATTGTGAAAGGTTTTTTCTATAGTGTAAGCAACATTTTATGAAGGCTATTTTTCTTCCTCGATTGTTATTATTTGTATTCATATTGTATTATCTTAAAATACATGTCAATTTAAAACAGTTGTCAACTAACATGAAACAGTTCTAAAAAGAGCAGTTAGTAAAGCCAAAAGTAAAAGTAAAAATTAAAGAAATAAATTTAACAGAATTAGTTAAACTGAAATATATGAAGTGTATGTTATGCACTTTTAGTTCTTACAGTTCATTAAAAAGTGTTAAATATATGAAACAAGGAAATTTTAAAAATCTAACATTAAATAATACATTTTAATAAATAATGTTGATATTGGAAATTTTCATCTCATTAATGAGAAACAGAAAAAAACTCTAAAATTAGCTTTGCTTTCACTTTCGACCTTCTCCATTCAAATAATTTTGGCATCTTAATGATGAAAGTCGTAATGTGCCTCGATCTTATCTATGTTTATTGGCATAAAAAACTGTTACTTGGATTCTGAAAAGAGCGAATATCTATGCAAGAGCTGATGTTATGAGATTCATTTTCGCTTATTATTTTATCAATACCACCAGAATCAGCTAGTATAAGATAATAAAGCATAATGCAATAGCAAAAAGTCATTTTCAGTCTAATTTTAAATTTATTACATAATGGATATAACGATGTCCTATTTCTTGTTATTTGTTTGTTTGTTTAATGTTTTAATCTTAGAAATTGCAACAATATTTTAACAAACGAAAAAATATATATTGCCTCATACCAAAACAGTTGTAACCATCCTTGTTCTGTTGGAAAATGGCGCTGCTCCACTTGAGCTTAACTTTGGTTTCACGTGAGGTTCATGAACAGTGAGTCCTTTTTTAAGATCAAAATATCCGATCTGAAAAAAAGATTAATCATGATATCAATGTCCGACTAATAAATTTTCCTTAACCATATAACAAAATAATTGCCAAATAAAATACTTCAATATTATTATGTACTTTGCCAATAAAAAATGTTCATAGTTTTCAAGATAATTTCAACTTTCTTATGGAGCTATGAGTTTGACCTTTGAACCAATAACCTAACCATCTTTCCGACATCTTAATCATCGATGATGTTTCCGTGCTGAAAAATAATTACATTTTAAATAGACTATTTTGATAAGAATACTATATATCGCTAAATCTTTAATAAATTGTAATGTGAGACTTTAAACGTCTTTCCTAAAAGATAAAACGCTAATGATTGTTGCTGTATTTGACCTTTGCGTCTTGTTAGTAACAAACCATAATTATTGATGGGTCTGTTGGCATCATATTGTGTTGTTACATCAGTCTTTATATAGTGAATTATATATTTTTGAAAGTGTATTTTGTCTGATTATGACTTTCAGATTTGTTATGTAGTTCCTTTTTGTTAAAACATCAATCATTATCGTTCACTAAAAGCAATCAACTTCGTTTTCTGTTCTGTATGTTCGATTCTAATTTAAAACCGATTTTATACCAAGACAGTTTTTAAGTTTTTTCCCTTTTCTTTCCGTTTTCTTGATTATTCAAAACTGGTCTTCTTACATTACCTAAAGCGGAGTATGCGACAGAAATATATCAAAATCACTTTTATATTCTTAGAAACAAATACATAAAGTTGTAAAACAAACATTTGATGCTTAAAAATCATAATTCTTATTTTAACCCACTTTTAAACAAAGAAGACAGAATATAAAGACTCAAATACATTTTGATCCTTCAATCTTAAAAGACACACATTAGTCTTATATCTTGTATTTTTAAACATCTCACTTCATGAAATAAACGCTGCAACATTAAATATCTCAGGAAGTATATAATGCATAATATGCATTATTCTAGATTTAACATTATATGCCTGAAGCATTTTAGAGATGCAAATTGCAGGACAACGTAAGGGCCGAAATAAAAATCATCGCAAATATCAACCACGGAGCTGAATTGCTTATAAACATAAAAAAATGAAATAGCTAAAATGTCTGCTGCAGATTTCCTTTTATCAATCAGTGGAATGCTGGGGCAAATAATTGATCAATTACATATGGCATTTCTTTAAGTAATTTAAAATCAACGCCTTGGAAACGTGATGATTTAGACATTATTAGACCAGACATTTCTATTTCTGTCAATTTAGAGGACATAAAAATGACATATTTCGCTCTTGGCTAGGACTTTTGTTTTGTCAAGATTAAGAATTACAAAATTATCTTATTCGCTGACTCAATAACGTCACTCATTATTTCCAATTAATTATAACTACATCCTCAGAGAAATATCACTTTGGACTTTTATATGCAAACAGTTTTAGTAATTTAGAAATTATACAACCAAATTACATGTAGACATATCCTGAACAATTTATACAGCAAACGAAATTTTTCAATGAATTTGAAAAGCTTAGTTTTTTTTTACAAATATAACAGAAAAGCGAAAAATTGCAGCGGTCAACCCCTCGGCCTTCCAAATACTAGCGGTACGCCCTACCGACTGAGTTACCAGGCTAGATATCAAGCCCATTTGCTACATCCCTCCCATATTTCGATTTAGCTACCTTGAATCGAAACTATCGGGTTTTACCCCGATACCACTTTACAGGGTCGGAATAGCTTAGTTTAACATCAATCTTTCATTTATGTATTCCAAAAATTTTTACCAGGATGAAGCGTGGAAACCCACTTTGACCACTTTGTTTAAAAAAAAACATAGTTGATGAATACATACAAACAAACACACACAAAACGTATGTATATAAAAAAAAGCAGAACTATGTGGTGATAGATATAAGGTAACTTAATCAGTTATAAAGTAAAAATGTATTAACATTACACTATTTACATGGATATCTATCCCGGAGACGTAATATCTAAACTATCATTTATAATATACAAAAAAAACTTTAAATTTAACAAAAATATTTATATGAATAATAAAATAGTAGGTTACCAATATGTCATTTCTTAACAAAAATACATTACATTAAATCACTTACCTCAGCAACTCTCATTGTCATTGTAGTAGTTAACAGTGATAAATTAAAACCTTTTCGTAAACCTTGTCTATCAAACGATAACGGCCCCGTTAGTCCTATAGTATTTGTCTGCAAGAGAAAAAGAAAACAATGTATATTTACTATTCCTTATTTTATTTTACAAATGTCACACTCTGAATCAAACTCATTATCCATTTCAAAGATTGACATTTTTAAACCATTTTAGTGCATAAAATATTCCAAATATTGTGGAACACTTTGAAGCTAATATATAAACTGGATTTAAAAATCCTTTCTTGAATTTATTCAAAAAGAGAAGAAATATATAATACAAATACAAGTTGCATTTTTCTGTGCAAGATGTGCATATTTCGGAAATTTATTCCTCATAAGTGACACTTAGACCGAAAAGTTTTATAGATAAAACATAAGCCAAACAGGTAAAACTTAATGGATCTAAAGTTTAAAAAATATATAAATCAAAAAGCAGTAAGGAATGATTTGCATGAGGGACAAACCTTAGTTTGAAATAAATTTCAAAATTTAAGACGGCTGAAAATTTTGCTAAATGGTACATTTTTCGACAGCACAAAGTCCTGCCTACTGAGTTTCAGATACCCTCGGGGAGTTTTACTACACCAGAAGCGGTACCCGCTCAGGGGTTGTAAAAAAAAAAACCACAAATACCAGTGAAATTAAGATGTGCCAGATTTGCACATTTCGAAACTTCGTTTCCCATCAGTGACACTACGACCGAAAGGTTTGATAGATAAAAACATAAGCCAAACAGTTATGAATTATTGAATCAAAAGTTCAAAAATTATACAAATCCAAATCCAGCTAAGAAATAATTTGAAGAAGGAACAAATCTTAGTTTAAAATAAATTTCAAAATTGAAGACGGCTGAAAATTTTGATAAATGGTACATTTTCTGACAACAAAAAAAGCTGCCTACTGAGTTATGGATACCCCCGGAGAGTTTTACTCCACCACCAGGGGTACAAGCTCAGGGGTAGTAAATAAATAACATAAATACCAGTGAAATTTGGATGTGCCAGATGTGCACATTTCGGAAATTCATTCCTCATCAGTGACACTAAGACCAAAAAGTTTGATAGATAAAAATCATAAGCCAAACAGTTTAAAATTATTGAATCAACAGATTCCAAAATCATACAAATCCAAATCCAACTAAGGAATACTTTGCAAGAGAGAACAAATCTAGGTTTTAAATAAATTTCAAAATTTAAGAAATATATAACACAAATACCAAATAAGAAACGATACAATGATTACTGAATTTAAAGGGTCAAACAGATTTAATTAAATAAAATTAATAATGTTAGAGAAATTTTTTTTTCGAAATTTATACTTGTGGCTTTTAAAACGTAGCATGAGGATTCTGAATTTGACATTTGCGGCCTTTGTTTTCAGTTTCCATAGCTGTTTGACAGATCTGTGTTGCAATGCGGCGTGCTGCCTTGTAAAAGATTTAGTTACTCACTTTATACAATTTTAATCTTTTACATTCTTGTTGGTCGTACGTTTTGCTAAATGCTTTATTAACTGTGCATGATTTTTGAAAAAAATATTTTCCTGTCTTTATTGTTCTAGAAAAAATTGTTTCATTACCTGTTTTAATTTTTTCATAAACTCTTTTCCGGGTACAATTTTTACATAATTTTGATTATGACGACATTTCAATGATCTGTCTCTGTTAAAATGTGTTGCTATGGTATGATTAAAGTTCATAAATGCTCCTTGTAATAATTTTAGTGCGTCATATATAAAGGCAGTTTCAAACTAATAAAAGAAAAAAACAAAATATAATTTAAGAAACCGTGCAGGAGAATTTAGACAGTTAATCTAAAACAACTGATTCAAAATAGTGAAGGCAATTAATAAAACTTTTAAAATTATATATATAAGTATATATATTTGATTACTGATAAGATGTGCTAAACCATAATATAAGATAAGGAATCTTTTGATTTATAAAAAGATTTTTAAAAAAGTACATAATGACAACAACTGGAACATCGTAAAATGGAAAAAAAAAAGCTAAATTCATTTTGTATCAATAAATTTGGCAAAAACATAAACATATTTTACAATTTTAGAGAAATTATGTAAAATAATGATATGACATTATTCCCGAAGCTCATAAAACAAAATACTAATAATAGTTTTAAAAAAAAAACAAATGATTTTACACATGATTTATACATTTAATTAATGTTTTATCGCTGATAAAACAGATTTGAAACTATGATCACATACTAAGATTAATTATTGCATTGTTATGCGATTAACATATTTAGGCGTCTTGATAAGCATCTCGCTATAAGCATATAAATTTACATACATTTAATGGAACTCGTTTAATACCAGGTGGTGAAGATTTGTTTTTAAAAAATAAATGATTTTGAACTTTTGTGCGATTGATGAGTTGAAACCCTGTAATGTTCATTCCTCCAGCTAAAACTTTTTCTTCATCCATTCCATCAAAACCCTAAAATGAATTTCATCTAGCATTACAATTTATATATAGATTGCCAATGCTTACCTTAAACTTCAACTTCTGTTTTCGAATGCATGTCAGTTTCACAATGGTCCTCTGTCCGTATAATACAGTAGAACTTCGATGACTCAAAATCCAAGGGACTTCGACTAAATATTCGAGCCATCGGGGGGTTCGAGCGATCGAACATCAATATATGATCGAAGGTTCAGGTTCTCATGTTTATCGACGGTCAAAGAATCTTTAAATTTGTTATTCATGTAAATAAACTAATAATAAATTGTCTGAATTAAAATTCCATTATTTATCACGAAATATTTTAAAAAATCTAAAGATAATGAAAGGTCACAATTAAAAAATACAAAATTCATTTCTACTTAAATGTTGTCTGCAATCTGCCGTATTAAGTTACATGACTACGGGGCTCGAATATGTCACTTTATTTTGATTCCAACATGTTATAATAGAAATAAACACAAGAAATAACGATAATACACATTATTAAACATACTCCAAGGACATGTAAATTGCAAAATCCTGATATACAATCATCAGGCACGAGCAAATAAGGTGTTTAAAAAATACCGATCAAACACTCCCGCATGTCGTAATCGGATTTAAAGATTGAAGAACTGGGGATATTGACACTCTCGCATTAGGTTAATTCATAGTTAATTAATTAATTAGTCTTAGGTAACTGCCTAGACTAATTGTTTCGTTCGTCTCTATTAATTTTGATAAAATCTGTAATATGGCTTCAGCTTGTGTTTCGTTTACAATGAACCGGACCACTTATCGTTCTGACAAAAAATTGTATACGAGCGAAAGAAGTCGATTTTTTTTAAAACTAATTTTATACTTTGAAAAATATTTATTGTTCGAGCGAGCGGGGGTATTCGAATGAACGATGTTCGAACAATCAATGTTTATTTACATAGGATATTATAGAAAATTGGTCGGGACCAACAAATGACTTCGAGTTATCCGGGGTATTCGAGGTAACAACGTTCGAGCGATCGACGCTTTATTGTAGTACAATGTTTCAGTATAACTCGACTCAATGAATAATTGCTATATGGACACATTATTGAAACTTTGTCAGTATGTATTATATCAAGCGCTCGACAACAAACAAAGTGAAAATGAAATTAAAAACATGCAATTGTCTCTTTCAATGAAATTATCAAACTATTTTTAAGTGATTAAACTATACATTTTGCTTGGTTAATTCTCAAAACTTAGAGTTATACTTTGTTTCACTTACGTTAAGGATGAAGAAAAAAGCAATTTTCTTACCAAGTCTCCAAGTAAAAAGTGGAATCTGTAGTTACTATAATTTCCATCTTCTTTCTGTAAAGAAAATAAATATATATCTAAAGAAATTTTAAGAAAGAAATTTTAAAATAAAAAGACTTATTTTCTTTTGTATCTGACTTTGCTACGATCTCACAATAACTAAAATATCAATTTTTTCAATATTTTTTAACATCTTTTAAAACCAAAGGATCTAGAAATGTCGCCTTAAAGCTTAATATTTTAACCTCAAAATAATATTAAACTTGTGATTTTTATTATTTATATCAAACGATTGTCTAATATAAACATGATGTTTTAGCATCTGAATTAGCATGGCATATTTAAACTAAAAAAATAATCCACAGAAGTTGATTGTTTTTTTTTTAAAAAAACTGAAAAAGGAATCATTTTAATTTGTATAATTTCCCCAATTTCTATTCAAGAAGAAAAATAATTATTACGTACAAAAACACAATTATGTTAATTTCCAGCGATTGCGAACAAAAATTCAATTGTACACGATAAAATCATATTAAAACATTTGTTTGGTGTTTTTCCAATAACAAAGCCATTTAAAGACGTGCGATTTACAAACAAATCTTGATGAATTCGCATTATAACTCCTTCATCTAACGTTAACACTAAATAAAATCTTCCTCCAATTTCAAACATCAATGTTAGATTCAATCAATGATTTATAGGTTAATCGCTTTTGTTGATTGAGTTTAAAGTAATTTGATTAAGAAACATGGCGTAATACAGTAATCGTAATTGATTGCGTGCTTATCAACAACATCTCTTAAGTAACTACAGATCAAAAACGAACTAAAAAGAATTGAACCATCTATCATTCTTTTGCTGTTTTATTACGCAATAAACACAAGCAACATCTATTAAACTTTTTATTCAAAATATCAATGGTTTCTTACTACAGATTGCTCCTATATTACACACGTTGTATTTCACTGAAAAGCTATTAAGATATCCCGAAAAAAATTTGACACCTTCATCGATTGCCACTAAGTTAAACTGAAAACCTAGAAAAAAGTACTAAAAACAAGGCTATTCTGAAAGTTTTACTGTGCTTTGTAATATTTCTATGGGTTTTTTTAAAAATACTTTGATGCCACCCCTTGAAATTACTCTTTATTCTGTCCAAAGTCGAGAATTTATCATAAATTGTCCAAGTATATGCTTATACTTTCCTGAACATGTTAGATTGGTTGCGTTATGCTGTATTCTCGCATAAGTTATCTTGGTCCTATATAAAACTGCTTTAAATTGGTCTATTTCTAGTTTTCTAATTTTCTTCACCTGATTGGCCAATATTTCCTGTGTATATGCAAACAACGCTTATGTTGCTTTTTCATGAAAAACATTGCTATTTATAGATACAGCGGATACAATATGCAAAGACTTGATAGGGCGATGCTTATCCTTATAGCCGTGGTGAGACGACACTATATTTAAGCAATTTTATCCTAATATTTCTGTCATCACATGTTTTATTAAGGAATGAGTTCCTCCCGCGACACATATGCATTTAAGCATTCTGATTTTGGGTACATAATGACTTTAAAAATACGATTTATTGGCAATATGCATTCAATCAAGTATTTCAACACAACCATTCTTTTTTTTGTAAATGCAATTGTTTTTAGTATGCAACCGCTAGTATCCATACATACCAGATCTTGGATAATAATTTCTGAATCTTTAATGGAAATGTCCAGTAATATCCTTAATGACTCTGTATCGTCCCTATTATACACTTCTTTGATTAATCTAAGAGAGTCCGATATGTTGTCAGCTCTCTTTACGTCTAAATCAAGATTCCATCCGTGTTTATCTAAAGACTGGAATAATTGCTGTAATCTTCTTAACCCTGAAATAAAACCCATAACACTTGCTTGTAATAACGGAAAGAAATTCAAACTAGTTATACTTTAACAATTTTCCTAGTTTTATCTTCTATCTACAAACAATTTTTAATATAAATGTAAAATGTGTCAACAATTACCTTGTGAACTATAACGCACGTTGTTATAATAAAAAAATGTACTTTATTTATATATTACACAAATACCAGTTACATTTTGATGTGCCAGATGTTCACATTTCGAAAATATATATAGATTCTTTATAAGTGACACTAAAACCGAAAAGTTTGATAGATGAAAAACATAAGCCAAACAGTTGAAAATAATGAATCTCAAGTTCCAAAATAATATAAATCCAAATCCAGCTAAGGAATGCTTTGCATGAGGGAACAAACCTTAGTGTAAAATAAATTTCAAATTTTAGAGGCTGAAAATTTAGCTAAATGGTTCATTTTCTGACAGCACAAAGTACTGCCTACTGAGTTTTAGATACCCTCTGGGAGATTTTTCTCACCAGCAGCGGTACCCGCTCAAGGGTAGTAAATATATAACACAAATACCAGTTAAATTTTGATGTGCCAGATGTGCAAATTTCGGAAATATATTCATCATCAGTGACACTAAGACCGAAAAGATTGATAGATAAAAAACAAAAGCCAAACAGTTTAAAATAATGAATCTAAAGTTCCAAAAATATATAAATCCAAATCCAGCTAATATACATCGCATAACAAAATTATTTCTTACCCAAGTGTCTTATTCCTTTTTATTAATTTTCATGTATTTATTATTTTTTAATCAAAAGAATTTATATACTGATTTTGTATGAAAACATTATTCACGTTTTTTATATGTAGCATATGATCTGATAAAACAATATTTAGAAATGTGCAGACCAAAATGTTACTTGCAACGTTAACATTATCTTAATTTTACTCAAGGTTACCATTTTTGGCTGTGATTCACTGAATGGATGGAGCATTGTTATTTTTATTGCCAACAAATTATTAATTTATGTATGTTTATTAATTTCTTTTTTTCTGTTGTTTTTTATCGAAAAACACTTCTGCAAGATCAAATAAATTTTTATGGTTGTTTTTATACATTAAGTGACTGTTGAAAAGTTATATCATGAGCAATACATCTTTATTATGTTGACTTTTATTTGACTCTCATGTGCACTAACCACTTTCAGCTGACTTTATAAGCTTTATATGGAGACAAAATTTACTGTAAAAATCTCATATACCCCTCTCATGTCTACAATATTCATGAAAATAACACTTAGTAACAGCAATTACTGAATACACTATAAATTGATACATTCATATATCCTGATAAAACCACAAATGTCGAATCAGACGTTTTAGGATGCTAAAGCATGCTTTTCATTTGGTTTTATTTGGTCTTAATCAATACTACTTGAAATTATTGCTCTCTCTCTCTCTCTCTCTCTCTCTCTCTCTCTCTCTCTCTCTCTCTCTCTCCTTTTTAAATATATAACACAAATACCAGTTAAATTGTGATGTGCAAGATGTGATCATTTCGGAAATGTATTCCTCATCAGTGACACTAAAACCGAAAAGTTTGATAGATAAAAAAAACCATAAGCCACAATTGAAAATAATGAATCTAAAGTTCCAAAATTAAATAAATCAAAATTTGCTAAGGAATGTTTTGCATGAGGGAACAAACCTACGTTTTAAACGAATCGTTGCAATATAATGTCAATGTACAATTAAATCTAAGGTCACATATATTTTTTTCAGTTCTTAGACAATCACAATGAGGATGTCATATAAAATGTTTAATTATAAGTAATAGCAAACATCCTAAGTAGGCCTCCCTTGCAAAGTCATTCAATGGAGAATCACTTAAAGATCTAGACAGTCAAGAAAAACCGTGGAAAGATTTTGGAGGATACTACTGTTGAATTCAAGCAGGTAAGAAACGTTCATGTAACCCTAAACAGATCAGAGAATATCAGGTAAAACTAAGGTTTTAGAAGAAATAAACAAAAGAAAATGGTTATGACATCAGTGATTAAAATAATACAATTACCGTGATGCTAAGAATAAGGGGGCTGAACTGGCATCAACAAATATGGAGATTTCAATATGATAATGCATCTGTGCATAAAACGCATATTGTTGAAAATGTGTTCGAATTCGAAACAGAAAAACGTAGTTATTAAAAAAAACATGGTAAGCCCAGTCTTTTGACTCGAAGGTCAATGGAGTGGAGTAATGGTGTTTTACGCACCAGTCAAGAATCTTTTATTAATTTCGAGGCGGTCAGTTTTGGAATGGTGGAGGAAACTGGAGTGCCCGGAGAAAACCACCTACCTTCGGCAAGTGAACTGACAAACTTTCTCACACAAGGATCTATCACGATTGGGATTCGAACCCAGGCGGTGAGAGACACTGTGATCTGTAAGCGCGCGCTTTAGTCCACTCGGACACCATCATTGGGAATTGGCAAATAAAGAAATTATTGAGTAGTCTGGCATGTAACAATTACACTATTGATCAACTGTTCACCGCTTTTGTGACGTCACTATAGCTCTTGTTATTTAAAAAATGTGTAAGAATTGTATACCCGTTAGGTTTAAAATTTTGCTGATTAGAGAAAAGGGGAAAATAAAGATTTAAAGGGTTTTGAATATGAAGTTTCAAAATAATCTTATAAGTAATGTCTGAGGTTCGGACAATGACTGCCCCGATAAATATTTTTTTTTAATGAACATCAGCTTTTCGAAACAAGTGTATTAGACGAAAATGTTTAATTCTTATATTCTCGGGTGTGTTTTGTCTTATACTTGTGTGCTTTCTTGGCGGTTGTTACTTAGTTTATAGAGTCAATGTGTCACAGATGAACATACCACTCTCCTTTATTATCCCGACACTGTGTAATCCAGTAAGTACCTGCTAAAGGTAAGAAATGAATAAATCAAATTTGTACTGCGTCTTATGGATCTTTGACAAAAGTAACACGGATTTAAAATTGATCACGAAGGCGCAAGTTTATAATTTTATGCAAATATATAATGAATACATTTTAATATCTGTTCAACTCGGTTGATTATATGTGAATATATTAATTACAACATAATTATAAGTATTTTTCCGAAATCAATATGCGTCAAAACGCTGTGTTATAAATCTTGTCCTTCTGTCAAACTTAGTCGTAATCCTTTCTAAAATATGTTTTTCTTTTTTGTACGGGAATTCATATTTAAACTGACCGAATGAATATTTATGCCACAAGATATTTCCCGTTGCCATTGTTAAATTATCCGTAGGCTTAGCACGCTTAAGATACTTTTTTTAAAATCATGATGATAATATCATTAAACCATCTTTTTGATTGCATCTGAAAACTTCGATGGTTTCGTATGTATAAGGTTTTCTTCGTATATTGATTATCCAAAATGGAACCCTGACAGAGTACAACTGAGACCTTAAACCCGAACTTGATTTACTCATGCACTTAGAATTCAGAAACTGAAGTCGCGGATCTTCTGATAAAAAACTCAAACCTGATATTCTACGTCACGGTTGTTGTTTCAAGATATTCCGTGTCCTGGACTGTGTAGGAGAAAAATACAACCACATCTTATTATGCTGTGAAAGTCCGGATTCAAGGAAAAGTTTATTGATTGAAAAGAAAAAACATTTATTGCTTAAATTTTTGAATGTTTTATTTGATGAGTTTTTTTAATTTTACATGCACGAGACACAGACACAAGAGTTTTATTGAAACCGTTAAGCAATGTTAATCTGAATAGGTGAATATAATGCAAACTATATTCAAAACATTTATATACGAAATGACATATTTATTGTATAATTTAAATGATTTAAAAAGAGAATGATGAGAATATAATTCGAATGTGCTGTATTAAACACGTTTAAATCCTTAAGAGAACAATTATTGACTATTGATACTGCATAAACATGCTTATCTCTTCTGCAATGTAGTCATGAATAACGGATAATATTTTTATGGATAACACGAAAATATCAGATTGTTGGATCCCGGTTTGTCTTATCTTTTATATCTTTGTAAAATAAATTGCATTGAAAAAGTCTCAAAAACTGTAGATTGAAGAAAAACAACAAATATTTTCCTTTCTGTATAATTCCCGTAGAATATCCTATCTGCAATTTTTCATTTGACTATGTCTAACGGTCTATACACAACCCACTGTTATAAAAACAACTTATTGTTGTATGTAATAGTTCATGTAATTTGTTTTTGTTAACATAATAAAGGAAAATTTAAATGCAGTGTTATTGACTGATAAGTCTAAATTAGGATACAACTATAAAATAAAAGTTATCATCCCTATATTTAAAACATTATTGATGTAAATAGGTTGGGCAAGGCGACACATTCAATACGATTATACTTAGAAACATATAATTAAGAAAGGAGACAAATCAATAATACTAAATGTAGATCTGACATATCTATTGGACTTTTACTTAATTAAATTGATTTAAAAATCTTTCTTTTCAATCTTTGTTTCTGTTGTTTTTTTTTAAATTTTTAGTTAAATCAAGTGTTAATTGTTCTTTTCATAATTGTTCCGTGATTATTAAAACCAGAACCAACAGAGTCTTATAATCTTAAAGCAAAAATTTTGATTTTAATTTAAATTTAAAAGGTTTAAAAAAGAGAAGACAAGTATAATTTATCAAGAAGCGCACCATGTCGTATTTTTTATTTATTTTATTTTAGGAAAATCAAAAACACTAAATGTATTTACAAATGTAAATGGATAACTATTAATATTATAAGATAAAAAATTCTTGTCAGAATCTAAGTTTTTATCGATTATTTAAAATTCTTCTTAAACAAATTGGATTTAAAGCTTAAAGTTTTAGTCTCTGAATGACAGAATGTGAATTTCCTTTGTGTACAATGCCTATCCAAAATCACTTATACAAATAGAGATTCCGTATTGTCTTGCAGAATTTACACTACTTATTTTAATATGTAGTTTATATCTAACTAAAATATCAGTTAATTTCAATGTGTCAAAAGAGCCATTTTGGAAAAAAAATTCTTCATCAGCGAAACCAGGGTCAAAAAGTTACAAAAGTAAAAAGCAATTCAGTTGAAAATTATTGAATCAAAAATTCCCAAATTATGCCAAAACAAATCTAGCTAAAGACTGCTTTGCATGAAAAAGAATCAAAGTTTAAACGTGATTCAAAATTTTAGACGACCGAATTATTTTTCTTTTGAAATGTTACCTTATTGCCAGCACATAGTAATGACTACTGCGTTAAGGATACCCTTTGGGGGTGGTGTCTTAAACCAGCAACGATATTTTCTCAGGAAAAGTAGATATCTAACAAAAATACCAATCAGTTTTGATATGACATATGTAAAACATTTAAGAATTATTCCTTATCAGTGACACTAGGGGCCGAAAAAGTTAATAGATACAAAAAGCCAAAATGTACAAAATTACAAAAATCCAAAGTTCCAAAGTTATGCGAATCAAAATACACATTAAGGATTGCTTCAGTAATGCTTTGTATGAGAAAACAAACCTTAGTTTTAAACATGTTACGAAAATTTATGGGGGCGAAATAGGGTACATGTACTACAGGGCAAATTGTTCCGACTACTTATGATATTATAGAGTGGTTTGTGATAATCCACAAAATTTGTAATTTGTTGATATAAATAAGGAGATTGTAAATAAGCTTTAACTGCCTGATATAATCAGTAAATACAAAAAATATCTTTCCGAGATACAAATTAGTATTGATGTAAACACTTTGTGGTAAGAACTTGAGAATCATCCATTTCGAAATACTTGGAAACCATTCATGAAACTAGAGACAATCTAATAATACTTAATGTAAATCTGGCATGTTACTTTGACTATTTTCTAAATTAAATTAAGAAACTAACTCCTAATCAATGTTGTTTACGATGTCTTCTTTTATATGTTCTTATTTAAATGATACTAACTTTTTTAATATGTCTTCATTGTTTGGTAACGCTTGCCAAAGCTTTTTTCAAAAGCATCAATTTACATTACGTTTCTTTCCATTAACGATCTAATCTGATTGTCTTAAATTTTAATTATTCCAACAATTATGAATCCAAATATATATATGTATTATATAAATACATAATTACTTTATAATTGTAAATGAATAACTAATAAATAATCAAAGAGGACATATTGCTTTCAGAGAGTAAGTTTTTGTTTTCTTATTTCTTATCTAAATAAAACAAAATTACCAGTTATTGTATAAATAATAATAGTTTTTTTCTCTTTGCTAAGAAAATGATAGAGTTTTTAAATAAAGTTCCATTGCCTAATATGTCTGAATAGGGACATGACGATTGAAATGTTTTCTTAGCTAAATGCAAAACATTATTAATGTGAACACTTAATGGCCAGGAAATACAAAGCAATAAATAAGCTTCAATTGAAAACAAGTAATTAAAGTCCGAGGCAATTCAATAATACTTTATCTGAATTAAGTACGTAATTTAGGCTTTTTTCTAACTTAAATAGAAGAATCTCCGTCGTAATGTTGTCTATGTCCTTTTTTTCTATTTGTCCTTAATTAAGTTCTTTTTTTTCCTATTTGTGGTACGTGACGTATGGTAAAACCAAGCCAAATCAAACAATTACAAGCGTTTGAAAAAAACAGTGTTTTACTTTTAACGAAATTTATAAAAAAGACAACTTTTTAATTTTTTTTAGGATATCATATTTCTTTAAAATTTTAGGCCCCTTCATTGTGTATTTTTTCTTAAACACTCTTAACGCAATTGGACTGTAAGAATTTAAAAAAGTATATGTGTAACAATAACACAATACTTCAAAAATTAGTGGTCAGTAATCGCAAAACATTGAATACACCAGTACATGAAATATGAGAATTAAATAAAATCAAATAAAAAACCATTAAAAATGTTTTTAATTGAATTCGAAATAACTTTTTCTTCATTCTTTATTTATTTTGTCTTCTATTATGTTTTCTGATTTAAATGGTGTGGTAATAGAATAGTCTCCTGTGTTTTGTAAATAATCTAAAACTAAAAAATCTAGACATATGCGTAATCAAAAAATATTTTTAACAAAATTTAAAACAAAGAAACCTATTAGACAAACTCATTAATAAATTTTTATCATGCAATCAAAAGTTTTTCAAGAGCATCACTTTACATTACAAATACAGCTATCAACGAAACCAATCTTGTTGCTTCAAATTTCGTCGATTCAAACGATTATAGACGATGATTATACAACAAGACGTTAATCAAGTCACATTTTGTTTGATTTTAAGACAATCAAGAAAACAAAACACTTGTAACGATTTTTTTTACATGAGATGCATTTAAAAAGAAAGCATCAAAGAAAATAATTGACATTGCTAATTTTATTTTAAATGCTGATATCTCTAGTTTTATTCGAGTCAAAACCAGACGGTCTTATAAGGCTTGTGAGGTTAAACCTTCTGTATGTATTGCAGCTAAGACATTGGAAAGCTGAAATATCTAGTTTGGCTTCAATTGATTCACAAAAAAATCAATATATTAAACTTTGTGTGCTGAAAACTGAAACAATTTCATTATGTAAATGATTTTAAAATGTCATTCAGTATGACATTGTTCATCAAAATGAATATGTTTTTCCTTTGGCGTTAAAAATAGAGATCAAAAGCACAATATAGCTGGTAACGTAAATGTACAACGTATATTGCTTTGAAAATCGAATGCAAATGCAAAAAAGTGTTTTGACATATAAAAAATTCAACTCTAACGAAATATTCGCAACAGATAAAATATCTACCAAATATTGAAGGACTGGTTTTCAATTTTTGCAAAGATATGGAAGTATTACATACACGACGATGACGGATAATGAATGGTATAAAACCGCGTAGCATAGCGAAGAGGTTTTAAAATAAGTTTGTTATCCGATCATTATGATAACAAATATTGTGTCTTTCTTAAAATGTTCGATATCAGTATCGAAACATCGAACTAAGTTGTGCATTGATACAATGTGTCATTTTTTACGTTAGCTATGGCACACTTGGATACCAGGAACATCTGTTACATACGACATCACAAAAAGAACAATTTTCAATGAAAAATAATGACACTGTGATTTTATTATGAATTGTAGATGTTGTTACGTCGTTTGAAAAAAACATCATGTAAATTTTCAGTGTCAGTGTTAAAAAATATACGTGACGTCTTCAGGCCGAGTTAGTTACTAAAAAAAGATCTGCCGAAACCGACATTCTTGCAAGTAAACAGTTGGGAATTTACATGGTAGAAGGGCATCATCGGATGGCACATCGATTGCTTTGAACAATAGTGAAGCATCAAATATAATTGTCGAATTTGATCGCCGTAAGCAGCTATTCATGTCAGCAGTAAGTTGCAGACGAATATTGTTTTTCAGCAAATTTAATGTCAGTCATTTATTTTTACTAGTTGCATATTATTATTATTTATTAATTTTATAAATGGTTGTGAAATATGGATAATATTTATTAAGTTCGTTTATTGTTTAATCATTTCCAGTCTTTTAAAATGCCGCGAGTGTTGAACTGCTTTGCATTTCGTGTCACAAGACCAACCCCCTCCCTTAATGATATTTAAAGAACCTGAAAGATCCCTCAATATGTCCTTAAAGATCGTCAAAGGTGCTTAAAGCCTCCTTAAAGCCATTCCATCTTTAAGGTTAATGAACATTTAAGGACTCTTTAGGGACACCTTTAAGGATCTTTAAGGAGGCTTTAAGGATCCTTAATGAACATGAAATTTTAAGGATCCTTGAGAAGGCTTAAATATGTTTCATAAATAATCTTTTGTTTTTCAATTATTAATGAAACGATGACTATTACATTCATTAAGTTAAAAAGTATGATTTGTTTTTAGTATATTTTGAATTTTTATAATTTATACGACATAGGAGACATAGAACGCCTGACTAAATTCTAATTTCTACATTAAGTTTGTGTAGAGGAGCCGGATTAAGTTTTCGAATAATACTTGTTTCTTAATTCATTAATGAAAAAAAATCAGTTTCCGCTGACCCCCCTCTCTCCTTCTTTTAAAAAATATTCAGTTTCTGATTTTTTTACTCTATCTCTCTTTCCCTCAATGTATTCAGTTCCCGATCTTATTCCCCCCCCTCTCTCTCTCTCTCTCTCTCTCTCTCTCTCTCTCTCTCTCTCTCTCATATTCGTTTTCTGCTGACCCCCCCCTCTGGCTGAAAAGTAAGTTGATACTCTGTCTCAATATGTTCCGTTCCTGTTCCTCTCTCTCTCTAACTCTCTCCCGATCAGCTCAATTTTATAAATCTCTCTCTCTCTCTCTCTCTCTCTCTCTCTCTCTCTCTCTCTCTCTCTCATGTACATTGAATTCTTGACTTGCCCGTAAGAGAATAAAATAAAAAATCTGTCCCTTTCTATATATTCAATTTCAGACAATTATCTCTTTCGGTATTTAATTCGCAAATTAACAGTGTAAAATAGGTAATCCCCCCCCATACACACACGCTAGAAATTAGAAATTCCTGAATGATACTAGTGCCTTAGTATATTATGTGTACTGCAGATTCCAGAAAAAAATTGCTGTTAATTGTTTTTATTTTGTTGTATAATAGACTCGGAAAGACCATATTTATCTATCTATCTCTCTATCTATTTACTTATTTATTGATTGATTTTTTTGACATTATGGCCAATTATTTATTTCAAAAGCTATTGGTATAGTTAACATACTGCTTCTTCTGTATGAATTACATTTCTAATTATAACATATAAATAATAATAATTTCAAGTAAAAGGAGTTAGAAATTACAGATGTCATCAACATATTAATTAAGTGATTAATACAATTGATCATCTTGCTGACTGATGTTAGAGATACTAGTATATCACAGGTAATTTTCAAATGCATTTCTATCAACATATAATTTATCTATACATAGATAAAAATGATGACTGGGGCAAATTATATATAAATTTTTTAAAAACATAAATTAATAAAAATTAATTTGATCCTTTTGATATTTTAAAAGAAATTAAAGAAAATTTTCACATTTATATGAAAACTGTCTCACTTGTTTTCTTTCAGTCACATGATCTCATTTGCATATTGTTAGGGTCATAATTTATATTTATCAACTTCAGTATAATCGCTTCCATAGCTACATGGAGAAGGTGGTTGACTCCTAACTTGAGGGACCAGGGTTCGATTCCCAGTGGGAGCGAATAAGTAATGAAAATGTTAATGATAATTTTTCTTGTAATATCTATTTAATTAATTAGCATCCAATTTATTTAAAAATGTGATAAATAAATTAAATAATAAAATTAAAAACTTGAGATTAAAAAATTATAAAAAGAAAATTAATTTATTTTTTCAAAATGAATAAATACATTATTTTTTTCAAATAAAATTTTAAAAAAGATAATGATAAAAATAATGTTTTATTGCTTGTTTTTAAAAAAAAGGAAAAATATAAATTTTTCCTTAAAGATCCGTAAAGCTTCCTTAAAAATCCTTAAAATTTCAGTTCCAGTAGAATAAATAAAGCTGTTATTTATCAGTAGCAAAACACTAATTACCAGACTATTAAATTTGATTAGTTTATTTTCAATGCTTTGTAATTGATACATAATAAGACTTCAGTTATGGCATTCTATGAAAATATTTGTAATCACAACCAAGTTGATGGAAACATAATGACCGTTAATTAAAATAATAATATTGTTAAATATTAGTATACATTTAATTAAGTTCATCTTGTATTGCTTACACGTTCTATCGCATTACCTCTATTTAATAATTATAAAATAGTATATTTAGTTCAAATTGCAATAATTGTAGCTTTCAGAGGCAAAGGTTTTTAAAGAATCGGCATGGAATCGTATGTTAACACTATGTTTGCATGATACAGAGAGAGAGAGAGAGAGAGAGAGAGAGAGAGAAAGAGACAGACAGCGAGAGAGGATGTCCTACCTGCTTTCTTGTAGTAAACGTAAATAATTTTGCTCCATTTGTAATATTGTATTGTATCCAACAATCCATCAATATAATATGGTCTCATAAATAACTGAAATGGATGCAGTGATTTACTCTCAAGTGGCATACTCATTGTAATAAATGGAATCTGAAAGTTTTCCACATATGATTGCATAGTTTCCATTGCACATGACCTTGATATTCCAAGGAAAGCATATACTCCTCTTTCCATGTGTTCGCACACTGCAATATAAAGCAAACCTTAACATCATACCCAATCTATGTCAAACAAAGATTTTAACAATTGTTTAATGATGTCGTTGACTTACTAGTCAATTTACTGCGATATTTAGAAAAAATCTTATATTTCCTTTGTGTAAGGTCTATAAAATCAGACACTATATTGTGCTTTAACCTCATTACCTGATCTACATGTATTGATAAAAAAATTAAAGCCCGTTTCAACATGGTTGATAAAAATTGAAAACAATTAGTCTAATTAATCTTTTTTTATTTTAAACAATATATCTTTTTGAAAAGGGTCTAGGTTACAAATCTTTAGATTCAAGGTGTCTCAACGTGCTTTATTTGAACCTCGATTTACTACAAGTAGGAAAGGTTTTCCCCAGACGGTCCTGTACCAGTAAAAAGGACTGGAATATCTGAGAGGTCTTCGATGATTATCTGCGTCAATACGGACGAGTAAACTTATAATCAACAGTAGTGCGCCCTTGTAATAAAACCCAGAAACACTTGCAGAGAACCAAAACCGTGTCATTACTAAAGATTTTGAACTATCACGATTAAGCCGTGTAGACTGTGTGACAGACAATGAACACAATTGCACATTCTACGTATATACTATCTTAGTAAGTTCCTGAAACTAATTAACAAGCCCTCGTTGGAAAATTAGATAACATTCTGTTTCGTCGTTAAACAACATAACAACCAATTAATGGAGTCGTTATATTTATATCATAAATATTTTGAATATTAATATTTCACTTTTTGCATTAAGATTAAATTTAAGCTTTAAAGAACTGTGAAATCACAAATATTCGCGGGGGATTCAATTTCTTTATTTTTTTGGGTAACTGAAAACCTCGAAATTAAATGTCATCTAAAATTTTAATTACCATTACCCTCAATGGAATTTTGTTCACAAAACTCAACTCCTCAAACATTTCTTCAACAGATTTTTTTAAAAGGCAAAACCATGAAATTTTAACCCAACGAATAATAATGATTCTACAGTTTTTAATAAACCCAATAACAACCTTCTCTTGGGTGAAATGTGTTATCTTTGGAAGGTTTTGTGATGCAGAAAGGGGATGAAGCAAGAAAAATCTTTGTAAATACAATGAAAAATACTCTTACAACACCTTCAACACCGATGTAACTCCAGAAAAAAACCAATCATTGTATAACCATAATTTTATTGACTGTTATAAAAATAGTGTTCTAGATTGTGTTTAAAATACATATTAATAACTTAAAGATTTTAAGTACAAGTTCGTTTTAAATGTAAACTTAATAAATTAAGTTTGACAAATTTATTTCAATTTTATTGCCTAAAAACAATATTCGATTAGAGCCATTATATTTTTGAATAACAAAACATTAAAGTTTAGCTCCTCAATTCGTGACTTTTTTGACGTACTCTCGATATTGTTCATTTGCACGAAAATTACATGCCAACAATTATTGCTTGTTTCTGAAGTTTTATTAAACAGTTGGGCATGTCCTTATAAATAAATCATAGCAATAAATATTAAGAAAAAAACTTAAGTTAATGATATCGTAATGTACACTTTTCCAACTTGTATATTTCGCTACTCCAATTACATATTATAAACAACGTTCATTTAAGTTATTTTACTATGGCCCAAACTAAAATACAGTATTAACAACAGTCTTGTTTGAGCGAAATAATACAATTGATATGTTTGTTAAACACGTATGGGATATAAGTGTTAATTGCTTTGAGTTTGTTTATCTATCGAATATCACTGTTTCAATTATTTCTTCATGATAATTCCTTTTATCACCTACGTGAAGCCTCAGAAGACATTCTATTAATTTTTACATTCAATGTCTGAAATCCCAATACGCCATCTGGATAAGTTATCGTTTTTAAGCCACAAAGGTTGATGTTCCGAAAGTTCTGAAAAATCATATTCTCTATTGAAAAATATTGCCTTAACATCATAACATTAAGTATGACTGTTAGACCCCTAGGATAAATTGACGAGGGATTAATTGGAAATGCGTTATTAAAAACCAACAAGCACATTGAATCGAAAGATTATTGGTGTTGTATATTAGCATAAAATCATCAGTTTTGTTATTTGTTCATTGTATTGACTTTGTTCTTCCCATTTTTCTTTGCCTATTGATGTGTTTTGGACTTCTTGCATTTTTAGAAGAAGTGACAAACAACACGGATAGCGTGTTTAAAAACTCAAATCTGCATTTTACAGAAAGGAGAAGTGAACAAAACATGCTTAGATAGTAAAAAAGGTTACAGGCAGGAATGACCATATCTATTTAGTTAACAACTCGAATGAATTCAATATTAACATCAGTTAAAAAAATAAACAAACTTTTTTACATAAAAAAATGTTGTTTTAGATGGAATTCAAACTCAGTGGTAAGTGCCGATGCTCTATGATCCCCGTGATCAGATAGCCACCAAGGGCAAACAAATACAACTTTTTTGCTATTAAGATGATTGTTCAAATTGTTATAAAATTTCACAGAATTATTTGAGTATGTAGACCAAAATTCTAATCAAAACCGACTTTTCTTCAAAATCCGGGCTTGCTAATATCGGCAGGTTCAATGCAGTTTTTTCCGTTTGCATTATCAAAGGAATTCGATATCATTATTTTTTGGTTGAACTGATTTGGAATAATTCAATTCATAGTTTGATAACAATGAATTCTTTTGATGTCATGAATTTAATTTTTCCTGTGAAAATTAAACACGTTTAACTGAATAACAGCTATATTCTCCAGCGCCCTTTTCTAAACGCTTTTACAGACCAATTCTTTGTTCGCATACATAAAACGAAGATGACAATTATAGTTATAACAAATACAACTGTTTCCCCCGAGGGATGTGTTTGAATCGTGTTTTTAGAAGCAGAATGCTAAATAAAAAGTCTGATCAATTTAGTTTACAATAAAAGCAGACATAATAATTACAAGATTTCCATGGTAATAATTGTTAAGATATTTTTACAATTTTTCTTTTGGGAAAAGCTTTTATTAGTGTGTGTTAACATTTTTATAATATAATGAGTTCATTGTTATGTAATGTAGTTATTCAATTACACTGCTAAAATAACACATTAATGGGCATGTTTCTGATTATTCTAAAGGCCATGTGAAATATTATCATGTCAAGAAAACATATTATTTTCTTGTATGAAAGGCTTTGTAATCAAAACATTTAAAGTACATCTAATCTGGACATTCAACAGGTTTAATCATTATAGTACAGCAGATGTCTTGATCAATGAACTACTGATTTTGGTCATTACAGTTTTACATTACCGTTTATAGGTTTGGAAGTAGTATTCTGAAAACATGTGTTATTCCCTGAATGTAATTTTGTTTCCTTTCATCAACATGTATTCCTTGTTAATTAATATTATTGCACATAGAAGTGTTTACTACGCCCAACATACTTTTAGTGTCACGCGGAAACATTTACTGAATGATCAAATATCTAGTCTGTAGAAGGGACGAATATTAAACCCTTTACTCCGCTTTCTTACATTGAATGGTAACATTCCGACATCGAGGCAACCACAACACTTTCGATGTTATTATAAATGTTGACACACTTGCAAATCTCACGCATTAATTATTCTTAGATTAATCTTTAGAAGTTAATAGCGTTTTTCTCGTCGAGAATATCTTTACAACTGTTGATGCCACGTCAAAGAACATAAAAACAACCAACCAAAATATACAATAATGTAAAACGAAACACAGTATACTTACATGCATTGCTGATTTCAAAACTATCAGATACATCAATACCATACGTAACATGCTCAGTTGTAATCTCTATATCAGTTGATTTGTCTGCATTTAACAGTTTTAAGGCGCGGGTTAAAGCTCTCTCAAGTTCTAATGAGTATTTATCAGTTAAATCGTCGAATGTTGATTTCGATGAATTTTCAAATATTACACCTGTAAAAAAATAAATAATGGTCACCGGTTTGAAATAAATAATTATGGCAACCAACTTATTTACCAACACTTCAATCAACCGGACCATTCCGTGCTGTCTATGAAGGTTAGAATTTTGGAAAAAATATACCACCACACTAATAGTCCTATTTTAAGTACACCATTCCGATTACAACGGGAGAACTATTGGATTAGAGAACTAGGCACTGCATCACCATATGGATGCAATGATAAAATTGATAGAGTGGGAAACCTTTCTAGCCCAGGTTGTAAGAATGTTAATGTTTTACACCTGTTCAACAGAACTACACGTAACAAAAGAAGTCATGGACATCGAAGTTACAATAAACCCAATATCCATGATGTTAGTTTTACTAATCTTTTACCATTTATTCAGAAACATCTCGGATTACACCATATTCGTACCAAACTGTACTCTTTACCACTTTCCCGTCTAAATCAGTTACAAGAAGAATGCATATACAAAACTACTACAGATTTTAATACACCAAAGTTTAAACTTAACGCTATCATCATGGATATTGCATTTAAACGGTTATTTAAACCTGCTCAGGGACACAATATACAGGACGACAACCGTCGCCAATTTCTTAAATTACATTATGCAAACAAAGGCATAGATGCTATTAATATTTCTAATATACTACTTAACAAAGTAGTACAATCTAAAGTCCCCTTCTTATTTCAAATATAACTCGCCACCTCTAATTTCCTACTCCTACAATAAACCCATTGCATCCAAAATTTTCAACTATAAACATACTTTGCAGTGCCTAAACTTTCATAACTTTACTCCACCTTCCTGCTCTTGCTCAGCGTCCCCATATATTTATAAACCAGCTGGGCATGTAGTAACAGGTGATCTCAATATTATTGAGAATACTAAATTAAGATGTCTTCTTTCAAAAGGCCCTAAATACAGGGAGGCTCAACCTTTTACTTGGGGACAGAATTTCAAAATTATTATGGATTCTGTTGAAGAGTATGCTAGAGGTTGGGCTAAATTAGAAGACGTAGAGCTTGATACTTTATCCGACTGGATGAGGACAATTAGAAATTTTGTCAAGTCAAGGATTGCAAATCTTAATGGGTCTATGGGTACTAAACCTTCTTTAGTGCTCAGGGACCCTGAGGTTTCTGCGGTCCTTACTGACATACATAACAGGTATGTTGTTGTCCCTGCTGATAAAGCTTCTAATAACATTATTTTCGTTTGCAAGAAATTCTATGTTGAATGTCTTATTAAGGAGCTTGGTTTAGATAGTATATCAGAGAATCCTACTTATACCAAAACTAATTTTACAAAAGATGAAGTTCTTTCCAATCACAGGGGAGTCCTTGAGTCTTTTGGTATCAATTTAAAACAGGAAGAACTTGACCTGCCTTACTTGTATTGGATTCCAAAACTTCACAAAAATCCATACAAGGAAAGATATATAGCAGGTTCCTCTAAATGTACTACTAAATCATTATCAGTAATTCTAACACAAATTTTGACAGTTGTCAAAGATGGCCTTCAGACTTATTCAGATAGAGTCTATTCTACATCTGGCATCAACCAAATGTTGATTCTCAAAAATTCTAAAGACCTACTTGACCATTTTTTCTCTAATACTCTATCTTCGGTAAAAAGTATAAAAACTTTTGATTTTTCTACCCTTTACACCACTATCCCTCATGCTAAATTGAAAGAACGTCTAAAACAAATCATTCACTTTTCATTTTTTTACAAAAACGGTAAACCAAGATATAAATATCTAGTGCTCAACAGGGATTCTGGTTATTTTGTAAAACACCATACAGACTGCAAAGAAAAATATACTGAAGATACCATCAACAAAATGTTAGAGTTTTTGATAGACAACATATTTGTTGTGTTTGGCAATATTATTTTTCAGCAAACAATCGGTATACCAATGGGCACAAACTGTGCGCCTTTACTTGCTGATTTGTTTCTTTATTCATATGAATCAGAATTTTTACAGAACCTTGTCAAATCTGGAAAAAAGACTGTCGCCAAATCATTCAACTACACATACAGATATATAGGATGACGTTCTTTCTCTAAATAATCACAAATTTGGAGAATATGTGAATGTCATCTATCCAAGTGAGCTTGAAATAAAAGACACGACAGATTCTCCATGTTCTGCTTCATATTTGGACTTATACCTCAATTATGACACCCATGAATGGTTATATCTGAAGCTATACGACAAACGTGATGACTTCAATTTTTCTATTGTCAACTTTCCGTTTCTTTGCAGTAATATCCCTGCTTCTCCTGCGTATGGTGTATATGTTTCACAGTTAATACGGTACGGTAGAGCTTGTTCCCACTATGGGAACTTTCTGCAACGAAGCAAATTACTTACAATTAAATTGCTGACACAAGGATATTGCATGCCTAGGCTAATCAGGGCCCTTAAAATGTTTTATGGCCGTCATCACAATATTGTTGATTAGTATGTAGTCACTGTATCCCAACTTATACTGGATATATTTGACTTACCATAGTTCTTTGTTCCTTTCATTCTCAAAATTGACTTGCACGTGACGGGTGTAGCTAGCTAGACAGGAGGTGCTTACCCTTCCGGAGCACCCGGCCTCACTTCCTTGATGGAAGTTCACGTGTATCACCTATTTTGCCAGTTTGCAAAGTTTTTACTTTGTTTTTGGGATTGTGATATGGACAAGGACTGGTATGTTTGTTTTATTTTAATTATATATAAATAGAGTAATCATGCAAAAACGATAATTCTAGATTTTGGTAGGACCAATGAAATTACGTTCTAACAAGGCTTATTGTGAAATATCTTGACAGAAATTGTTAAAAATGTAACCTTATAAGAGTTTTAAAATCAGAAGTGTAAATAAAAAAAATAAAATATTGACAATTATCTATTATCCATCCAAAAGAGCAGGAGACCCATGTGCAATATCATTTTTTAATTGACCACTTGTCTAATTTCGCAGTAGTTACATGCAATTTTACATTTATCAAAAGGCATCTCTACCAGACAAGTTCGAAGACTTGAATGTGTACGAAGCGATAGTTTTTCTTATCAGCTTAAATGTAATTATATATATATAATATACCTAAAAGTTACATTATGTAACTATGTAACACAAATACAAGTTAAATTTTTTTGTGCCGGATGTGCACATTTCGGAAATTCATTCCAGTTAGACCAAAGAACAAAGATTTCCACAGATGACAGACAGTTTGTTCTAGGAATACATCACCTGAAATAGCTAAGAACTTGCTCTCGTATTTCCAGATTAATTGATTATTTACTCGTGTAAAATTTTCTGGGGTCCATTAACAGACATGTTTGCAAATTCAATACTACTTTATCTAAAGATAAGGGCTTCGGTTGCAAGGTAGTTAACCACATGCGGATAACAGTTCCTATTATGGTAATCAACTGTCCAAAAATGCAAGTAAAATACTTCTTGTCTTGAGAATGCTACATGTATAATGTATAATGTATTTTTGCACCGACACGGAAAGGTTTTAATTGATAAGGGATCATTAAAACATTATTTTAGCTCTCACTACTTGTCTTAAAAACTCAAAGATTTTAGATAAGTATATAAAACAGTTTAGGTAAATTTTCCGATACTTTTTTACCTTTTTTCACAGTTAAGCACCAACTGTTTTATAATAATTTTATTCAATTTTCCAAAACACTCATTACCTTTTTGCTATTTGGGTTTTACTGCTTCAATATTTTGATCAATGAAATACCAAGGTCAAGCAAATGTATCCATATTTAAAATGATTTCAATAAGTTGACATGGTTCCCTGTTCGATTTACTTTATCGAGGTTAACAATAATAACTTTGCCATTTTAATCATACTTTTCTAATGATAAAATTAAATATATAAAAGATTCTGCTCTTCAATTTTCTTCCTTTAATGAATACCTCATTACGAATTACCTATTTGGCTTATGGCTTAGATTTTATAAAACAAAAAACTATATCTCAAAACGTAGCTGTTATGACATGTATGTAATACATGTATTCTATGTTTAGACTTTCTACTTTTTTAAGTCTGCAGGACTCCTTTACAGGGTCTAAAAACATAACTTTACATTGAAAGCAAAGCCCTTTATCTAAGCAGAAAACCTACAATAAAGCAATTGACATGTTCTTCAAGAGAGATTGAATGATATTTTTTCACCTCATAGACTTTTTCACACCAGGATCTGTCAAATTTCAATTTAACGGGTTAAAAAGTAACCATTCGTTTGTAGCCGACTAGACCAATTTGTCTTCAAGTTCTTGCATGTAACGAAACAATGCATACTCCCGAAGTTTGCATGAATATTTAAACCACATATTTCTTAGCACAACGCTCTATTTAAAATAGCTTCAAATTCTGTAGATGTTTCATTAGAAATATTACCATCAAGATATTTTGAAGTTACCCCAAAGCAGCATTAAAAAAAAATTTAAAAAATTTTAAAATTGCTAATCTTGTAAATTTTCCCCAAAGCTAAAACAAATCTAATTAAATTATTAAACATTTCGACATGTTCATGATTCAAACGAGATTATAAAAGTTTCTTAATGTATTAGATTCAAAAGACAGTGATTATCTTTTACCAGAAAATAATTAGATAGACCATGGAACTCATAAAATGCTTCATAGATTAGATTTTGAATAAAATAGCAATTGGACTAGTTTGTTCGACTTAAAATGATAAATGTTATAGAGTTAATTCTATCTTAATAACTCAATCAGGCTGTACGGCACCTGAGGACACTAAGAAATTCATATATAAAGTGATAAAATGAATTATGGCAAATTGGTTTTGTTATTTTATGTGTTGAAATGGCTTAGTGATTTTTAAAAGAATAATTTTACCTAATTTTAAAAGAACTGAAACAAAACTAATTTTTTAAGTACCAAAAAGTTACAAAGGTAATTTTAAAAAAAAAGTAAAATCACAGTATAGACTGACTTTTATCTTATGGAAATGAATATAATATTTCACGAATTTTTCGATTTTGTTTACATTGATTTACAGTTTGAACCAATATTTTAATAACAGGTAAAATGCGTTTTTATTAAAAATGTTTCAAATCAGAGAAAAAAATGTTTTAGATAATTTTTATTTATTGATATTTAGTTGGTATAGTATATATTACTTATGTTTAAGATACGCGGTGTAAACTAAAGCCGAGTCTTAGTAAATAAATTTGTGACTGTTTTGGCATTTTTGTTTTTTTATAAAAGGACACAAGACTTTAAACTTGATGTCGGCATGATGATAGAAATAAAACCCTTTAAACGACCTACAAAAGTTAAAATGTTTGCCACGTTACAAACAGATAGTGACGTAAAAATATAAAAAAAAAAATTAGAAAATATTTAACTATGTTTAGGCAATTAACCGTCTAGTTAAGTTGAATTTTTTAACAATCGACACTGTTTGTAGTCAACCGATAAGGAGAAAGGTATCAAGGGTTTATGTCACAAAACCTCACAAAAATGACAACAAGTGAAGGTGTAAATTTATGTTTACATGACCGGTGGATTAGGAATTATATTTTGGTTTGTTTAGTGTTATGCTACATTAATATTCTGCATTTCTATCGATTTTTTTAGAATTAGATAAAATATTTAACATTGTTGAGTAAGACATTAAACAAATAGATTAAAACGTAAAACAAGTTTAACATTTATACAAAAAATAATTTCTTGAGAACAACCATTATTAAAAAAGTAAACCTCTTATGCAATAAACATAAGGCAGGTATTGATGATTATAATTCGATAAATCCATTATAAGGGTTATAGAATAATTTTGAACCATAAAATATATTTCTTATTTGTGTAAAAAAGAAGTCAGCTACCTTGGCTAAAAGCTTATTATAAAACCTTTTAAGACATTCCAACACAAATATTAAGTTGTCAATGTAATGTCGTATTTCTTTCCTGTGCAATCATTAAGTCTTTATTCCAAATGCATCATTGAATGATCGTAGAAATGTTCACAATAAAATAACATTTTATTTTTTAAAGTACTCCAATGATCGATTGAATCGCTATGGCAACGAAAACATACTTTTTATCCGAACATAACGCAAACTTTGTGTTAAGCACTTTACGAACGTTTAGATAAACCCTTTGCTGAAGGTGTTATTAGAATAAATCTTTCGACACTTAAAATATCCTTTTGGTATGCTCTAAAAATCTAGATTTTTTGTTGTAAGTTGTTAAGTGCTGAGTTTTACACAGTATATATTTTTTAGCTATAGGAATGTTTGTTCATCAATTTTATAACTGAAAAAAAGATTGCTATCTTAAGCCGTAAATGTTTGTGTTGCATTTAACCTTGAGAAAAATCTCATTTTACAGGGAATTTAGATTCACTAACAGAGCCATATACACACGTCAAATAACATAATATATAACCTTAGTAAAAACTTCACATATTTCCACAAGAAACCAGCAGCATACTAATTTTTTTGGAAATGAACTTTTGCAAGATGTTTTACTCATAAACCAGCATATCAAATTTATAAAAGAAATAAACATTTCAAACACATTTTTACTATAAAAGTGAATAGACAATGCTTAAACATGATAAATTAACTACATGTACAATGAAGGTTTAAGTAACTTTGCTATTACTTTTCATTTATTTTTACATTTTCTTCCTTTTCAGCAATACTTATCTTTATTCCTGTCGGAGCAATGGTTAAAGACATTTTTTGAAAGTTAGATTCACAATGCAACGCTATTTATCCAGATTTTCTGTCTTTTTATTATAATTTCCAAAAGTTCAGGTGGAGCTTTTTTCAGCAAGCGATAACAGATTTCAATACGCGTATGACTCGACTTGACTGCAATCTCAATTTAAAAAAAAACAATTTGAATTAAGCAGACGAGTTAAACAGTTTTGTTTAGTTTTTGTGTTTGTGCTATCTGGAAATTATTTTCATATTGCACCTAAATAACTCATTTTAGAAAAATGCAAAAGAATTGGAATATCGAACATAAAATAATGCTTTCTGTTACATTTAATTTACATTTTGAATATTTGCTTTTATGCACTTGACAACTGATCTATTAATGCGATTTGTATTTTGGTTAAACAGTACTTGTCAAGTAACAATTTTCAAATTCCTTCAGAAAACTTTCAGATTCCCTTGCTCGACGGCAGTAAAAGCCGCTTGGTAGAAACGCAAGCGAAATCAGTTCGGTAAATTATTAATGCAATTAAGTTGAAAGATCATGATTTTTGTCTTTCGTACCAATTTTTTATATATGTGACTTTGAAAACGTGTGTTTGGCATGGTTTCATTTTGCATATTTTTGTCTTGGAAGACATGTTTGTACAACAAGTCCGGTCTGACTGATTATGAATGTTTGTAAAATGGGTTGTTGTTCGTTTCATTTGTTGTTTATGAATATATTCTAGTTAATTCATCAAAACATTTACTTGATCTTTACTTTATAGCAACATGCATGATAATCCAATATAATGAAACCAAATTTATATCGGAGGAAGATTGTTGACCTTGATTTTAAAATGATAAATTACTAATAATAGTCGTTAACATGTGGCAAAACATATTATCATCAAATATAATTATTTATAATTTCATTTCTTTTAGCTGTAAATAAATAGAATCCTCTGACCGGTTGGTCAGTGTTTTACGATGGTAATTATGAGCTTGGAGCATGCGCACGGATGTACGGAAAACCCTAGAATCGAAGGTGAAACATGACAAATTGCATTAATTGTCATTCATTAATATCCAGATGTATTTGAAATGGTGTTATGTATCCCTTGCTAGATCACAAATGACAAATTCAACGAAGTTCTGTTTTTAATTTATCGTATTTCGCCGTTTTGAAAGTTGTGTTTAAATGACCCGGGTTTTGATGACGTAACCATGTTCTAATATTAGATCTCAAATGCTGCATCTCGCTGGGTAAATACTGTAATTTCTGTATTTATGCGAGCTTTTATCGTTGAACCAAATGTAACATTATTCATTAGGAACATTATTGATTAGATTAGCACCGTTTTAATTTTTTCTTTGGAAAACTTAATGCAGCTTAATAAAAACATAATGCAATACCAATAAAAAAACTTAATGGTCGAGTTTCGCATCGAAAAGCCAATTAAGACATTTATATGTAAATAAAGCTTACAACTGCAATCATTTTTTTTTATTCAGACCTGAAAACTGGCGTCATCGTATGACTACCTCCTATTCCAGTTTACCAACAACTTACTTAGTAAATTTTGCATATTGTGAAAGCAAAAAAACAGAACTACTGTAATATGTAATTGATTCATTGTATTATACGTGAGTATTACAAATCGATTACGACAAACGAGTTGATACATTAACCATGAAATGACTTCCTGAATTTTATTGACAATTAAGACGACTATTTCAATGCTAGATATCAAAAGTAAACAATTACATAGATTATATTGATAGATCACGAACAGATAGATATGGAATTGTCCTTTTTCTGGTTCACTGGAAAAGAAAGTACAAGTAGATAAAATACGGTGAAAACAATGTGATATATTAAGTCGTTAAGTATCTAACTAGGGACAAAAATGTTAATTTTTGAAATATACAGCTATTAAGGAAAAGTGAATAAATGAGGGAAAAAATTCAATATGGCAAACATAGGTTTAATATAATTTATTTGTAAAATATACAATAGTTTTAGCCCATCACAAGAACTGTAATCACATTAATAAACATTCATTCGAGTGCTATACAAATTTGAGAAGTTTTAGGATAAATATTCTCAATATGTTACGGTTTTTATATTCGGAATTTTGCCATTTATGTATATTGTCTTATTCTTAATAGTGTTTTTTAGTTTTTGTCATTTATCTAAAACTGACAATATGTAAACAGCATAACATGTTATAGATTTCACATCTACATGCATATAAAGCGCACTTGTCTATAACAACAGGCCTAAAGTACCCCTAATGGATTTTAATATAAAATGAACCTCATGTAATGTCCACCTGTCTTATGTAAATAAAGTCCATCCTTTTCAGTACCAAATAATTTTTCAACCTGTCGACAAAGCACACTTACTGAATCATCTTTCTTTAAATTGAATAATTCTAAAATATGGTGGAAAAATATTATTATTAATCTTTTATCTGTGCATATGGAATGAAGTAACTTGCATAGGGTTACAATATTGACCAAATTTTGAAGAAAAGTATATGAAGTCATAGTTGTTATGTTAGCAACTGAAGCCATTAGATGTGAAGGTAGAAATACCTGTTATTTTTCATGTTTAATATCTATTATAACAAATATTTTAATTTGTGACACTTTGCTACTTAGCCATGAAAAAAAACAATAAGTCATGTGTATACGATAGGTAAATCTTATATATGTAATATTTTCCGATGCACAGTTCATTAAAGCTAAAAGTTCGTTTTATCTTTTTTTATAATTATTTTTTTAACATTCTGTTTTTTTAAATTAAAATCAAAATAACTTTATACTTCCTGTTTATAACTTATACATACACAAAGGGAACCCTCTTTATAAAGTCCACTTTTGCTCAATGAACAGGGTGATCTTTATACACAGGCAATATTTTATTTGGAATATTTTTGTAGTTGAAAAATCACTAAGACGATAAACAAAGCAATAAGCAATAAAAACCAAAGTCATTATTTTTTTCTAAAAGATACTTTGATTCGCATCGATTTGTCCTGTGTGTTTTTGACGGAATGTACCAGCATTGTGTTGACAGTAAATGCAAGTTAGTTATATATGACAAAGTAAGATGTTTTACTTTAAACATTTTGTTCTTAATACCAAAAAATGTAATAAAGACAAACATCCCCTAGACAAAAACAATAATAATGACAAATGATACCATCATTTTAATATTTCTACAGTGTCATGGTAAAACCGGTAATTAGAATGTAATTGGTATTTCTTGACGTTTTCGGATTACATACATACATCATATATACATGAGAGAAACTAATTAACATCATGTACCTGTACCTTTGAGCTGATATTATCATTTTGTAAATCCTATTTCATAATATATTTTCGTAAAGTGAGAACGGATTATGAAAAGCACTAATTAGATAACCTAAACAAGCAGTCAGCCAATATCAAGAAACAACAATAAAAAAATGATGCCAGTTGAAACAAAATTAATCCAGATACTTTTGTGTTTTTCCTGTGATTATTTAACACGTATTTATTTTTTTTTTACATGCACACAGACGAAAGGAAAAATAAGGGGAGCAATTAGACAACAAAACACTAATATACGCTTGTCCCAAACTAGTTTTGTCATGACAAAATTCAATGTTAGAAAATCCAATATATTAAGGTTATTTCTGTATATATGTCTTTTTCCAAACACACCTTGTCATGGCAAAATTAAAAGTTACGAAATACATTATATTTAGGTTATTTGTTTATGAAAAATGCATAATTAAAAAATATTGTTTACTTTTATCATCTATAAAATAATCTGGATATCACCTTACAAAAACAATATATAATTATAATGCAATTCAAACAATATTCGCATATATATATATATTGCTTACATAACGTGATAACAATCTTAAATATTACACGTAATATAACACACACAATTTAAATTATAAAAATACATTATATGCACCGGAAATAAGTAAATAAAAATGTCCTGTCATGATGTCAAAAACAATAACGTTTTGAAAATCTCACGTGGGTTCTCCCCGATATTGAGTCGAAAAATTTTGTACAGTGTGAATCCCACATTGATTTGCGTCTGAAATAAGTGAAAGGTATGTCACTTTCACTTAAACAAAGAAAAGGTGAGAATTGTTTGTTAATTGTATATTTTGGACATATTTTTTTCAATTGCACAAAAATATTTTTGCTTAAGAAAACGTAAACAAGAACAATAAACATCGAACGAAAATCGAAAATTTATTTTTGCGCATGGTGGGTGTGGCTAGCTAGATGAAGATTTTTTTTCTGTAGCCCCCGGCGTTAATTCTGTTAATTCTCTGGTTGAAGTTTAAGTGTTTAACTGCATAAGCCAGATACCATTGTTTTTAGAAATTTGCTGTTGGAATTGGGATTTAGACATTTACAGGTATGTGTGGGTTTGAGATGATCAAATGCAATGCAAGGCAAATTAATGACATTTAAGACCACTTGGTCTTGACTTTGATATTTCTCAATGATGAAAATCCATCCGAATATTTGTTTTATTATTTATTGATAATTATTATTATTATTATTATTTAAATTTTTGCTGAGTATTGCACCGGATGGTCCATTTAGATAGTTAAGATGTATATGAGACAAATGACCTGGAATATAGCGTCATTCTATGCAGTGTCCAATATTAACTGAGTATTAGTTTTGTGTCTGAAATTTGCATATTATAAAAGTGTACACCTTTTTGGGATAAGTAAAACGACTTGAAAAAAAATAGATAAATCAAAACAAGACATTGTCAGTGAACAGATACACTGATGAACGAATCTCCTACCGCAGCCACATTTTTGATCCACGAGTTAAGGGAATTACAAGAAAATTGAAATGTATGTATCCCATACGATTAAACTTTGAGGAGTATTTATCTCTGATTAAAAGAGCTCTTGATTATTGCAAACACGATATCATTTGAAAAGCTAGTTGTATTTTCATCATGATGTAGTGAAGTATTCAGGGATAATAACTGATTAATAAAAATATGTTTTGAAGGGGGATTAAAACTCCGATAAATATTTCTCTTGTTTATTAAAAACACTATATTATTTGTTGTATAATGTACGTTACCACGTTTCAACATGATCTGTCGAGTTTTAAGGAAACAGTTTAATAAAGATATCTTGTTAGAGGGGGCATTAAACTTTGATAAATATAGCTGTTGTTTGCGAATTAAGAAAACGAGTACTCTCATCACATCTTACATAATGCAACTGATCTGCAGATATTTTCAAGTTGATATTACTTCCTGTTGCTGAAAGAAGAAAAATATGTTTTTGGAAGGGAATAAAACTCTTATAAATATAGCTTTTATTTATTGACAACTCTGTATCAATTGTTGTATTATAAACCAAGCAAGCTTCAACATAATAAGTTTTAAGGGAGAAATATTTGTTTAAAAATATGTTGTTCGAGGAGGCATTAACTCTAATTAATATAGCTCTTGTTTCCAAATTGCGAAAAAAGTACTCTTAACACATATTTAGATGATGCTTGTTATCTAATGAACAGTGTTTGACAAAATAGCTACTTAAAAGGCGGAAGAAAAAGAATTATAACGAATAAAAATGTATTGATTGATCAATCATTAGAAATAAGTCGCCTACACGAATTAAAGTCAAACCCTGTATTCAGAGATCAGAGCACTTCAGACTTCTTTTCATCAAAAACCACTGAATTTCAGAAAAATTTTTTAACACTCCTTAAGTTAAAATGCATAAGCACTCAACCCCGAAAAGTAGATCATCTTAAATACCTAATCTGTAGCGATTTTTAGCCAATCGGATTGCTGCATTCTGTCATGTATTCAGTTACTTTGAAAACAATAAGAAAATACAAAATTATTGCATACAATAGTGCATTGGATCAATTTAAGGTGAATCTGTTAAGAAAAGGGCGTTAATTTTTTTCAAATTTTGTCGGTTTTTATGGCATATTCACAAACTCTAAACCTGATTAATGCATCTTGAAATGAGTATCAACCATCCTGTGGAGTATGATTAAGGTTGGACCAACGGTCTCCGTGAATTTAGTCGAAGTTCATGGCAAGAAAAAGAGGAATAATAATAACGAGTTATAATGTAATGACATACCTTTTATTTAGAACTACGATCAATTGCAGTTCTCTTTGTCAGAAATGACTGAATTTGATATATTGTGTGAAATACTTCTCAGGTTTTAATGCAAAATCATTCAACCGTGACAGGTAGTCAAACAATAATGACACATTAAAGCGGCTTATTGTGTTAAGGACATGTGACCAAAGTTGTAAATATTGATTCTGATGAAGTAACGGTGCAAAAAATTAGGTCTCTAGCTTCGTTTGGGCGCCTGAATAAGAAACAGTACAAAAACAATAAGCCTTCCCCAACTCATTTTTAATTTTAAAATCGATTTTGCTCCAGTTGTAAAATTAACGATGGTTTGCGCCTGTCAATAGTACTGCAATCACTTAAAAACGTTTCACTCAAGTGCTATTCGAAAGTCTGAAATACCTGAAATAAAAAGTCTCGGTTTGTTCGATGTTTTGCCATTTCAATGTTTTTGATTGTGATGTCTACTACATGCCTTTTTTGAAAGTTTTAAAACTTTTTTTTTCATTTGTATTGACCTAACAAATATGTTTAGTTATGGAATAAAATCGAAAAAATACTTTTCGTCAGTTTTAACCTTGTCGGTTAATAAACCAATAAGTAACAAACAAAACCAAAGTCATATTTCTTTACAAATGATCATTTGATTAGCATTGATTTCACCTGTATGCTGTTAATAAACCTACATGGTGTTGACGGACAATTAAAGTAAGTTATATATGATAAAGTATGATGATTTTTTCTTCTGACAAATTATTTCTTAATCGTAAAAAGACGAATTTCCTCTCGACAACAATAACAATGATGACACATAAACATCCCATTTTAAATATTGCATTGACTTTCTTCTGAAACCACTATGTCAGTAGCTCATTTGGTAGATTGCTCGCTTTGTATGTGGTAGGTCGGGCCCCGGGTCTGACCAAAATTTGTAGTGACTTATTTTTCGCCGAGTACTTGTCATTGAGAAAGGGAAGTCACGGGTCCTTCGGAGGAGACCTTAAAAACTGATGTCCCGCGCCACAGCAGGCACAAAGCTTTAAGCGCTCTGCAAAGCTAAAAATTTTCCGGTGCCGGCCATGCTGCACGTTTTTTTTGTGGTCGTTGAGATATTGTTGATAAAATTGCCCACAAAGACTTATATATTGGGCTGGAAGAATATGATAAAACTTTCCAGTCCTGCAAAGTAATTTCCTTGATCACTGCAATGTTACTGATATTAAAGTTTGGCCTTTCTGAAATTTTGGTGAAATGTATGTATTGTGTACTTACACTGCTTTTATGTACAATTTATTGAAAATAATTACAATATTTTGGTTACCTCACAAGTATACATAGACAAGTGTCTTATTAAGTGGATTCAAATAATATTTCAGAGTTTCATATATGTCCTTTGGCAGTGTTTTTGGTTAAAATTATTACTTAGCAGTACCATGGTGAACGGAATTTATCTTATTATTTTATTGTCTTGTCTTTGGTTTTTCGGTAGTATGAATGTGTTTCAGTTTCTTATATTAGCACTTTTCAAATTTTCTTTTGTAGTCCCTTTTTGGTCGACTGATTTATGACACTATTATTTATGAGTGATACACTAAAATACTTTCACTCATAGTAGAGGATTACAGGAATATTAAAAAAAAGATGTTTTTAAGTATTTGCGAGAAAAAGAAGCACCAGTATACTGTCTACAAGATACGCATTTTGATGGATCAGTTCTAAACTAGGTGAGATCAGAATGGGGTCTAGATTGTCACTTCAGCCCATGGAACAGTAACTCGCGGGGCGTGGCATCTTTGCTTGGAAACTGGGTAAGGTAAAATAGATAGCAATGGTAACTTACTAGTGACAGAAATAGAAACTGGAGATTATAACATAACTATAGTAAATATCTATGGTCCGAATAGTAATTCCCCTGAATATTTTAATAATATTAAGAACATAATTAATGATTTTGATAATGAATTTATTATTCTGTGTGGGGATTGGAATGTTGTTCAGGATCAGGAAAAAGATTGCTTTAATTATAAAAATGTGAACAATCCAAAAATAGAACTTGTGTGGAAAATTTTAAAAATTAGTTCAATTAGTCGATGCATATAGTTTATCACCCAGAAAAAACAATTCACCTGTTTGAGAAACGATCCTATCAAAAAAGCCAAATTAGATTTTGTTAATATCTGAAGAATCATTATCTCTGGTGAACAAAGAGGATATTCTACCTGGCTACCGCACTGATCATTTAATGATAGAGACTCAGCTAACTTTTTTTGATATAAAAAATGCAAAGGCTTCTGGCTCTTCAATAATTCTTTTCTTAAAGATCATGAATATATATATAAAACCTAAAGGAAAACATTTTACAAATTAAAAAGATTATGCTGTTCCAATTTATCTTCAAGAAAAGATACACGAAATCTCTAATGATGGTATTCAGCTCACTTTTCATGATAATTTGTTTTTTTCGAAACAGTTTTGATGAAAATTAGGCAAATGACACTACCATATTGTGCATAAGAAAGGCGTCATCAGACAGAAAAAACTAAATCCCTCAAAGATTAGATTGCTATTTTAGCTGAAGCTCTTCATGAAAATCATGATGGTATCCTGAATGAAGTCTTACATGACTTAAAGTTTCAATTAGAAGAAATTAGGACAATTGAACTAGAAGGTCTATTGATTAGAACAAAAGCCAAATGGATAGAAGAGGGCGAAAAGCCAACCACGTATTTTTGCAACCTTGAAAAGCGATTTTTTTATATAAAACAATATCTAGATTAAAAAGGATAATGGTGAATTATTGATAAATCAGAAAGGTATATTACAGGAGACTCGACAATTTTACTCTCATTTATATAGTTATGGACATAATGAATTAGAAACAGTCTGTTTAAACGAATTATTGAGGGAAAATAAGGTCGATAAATTAGACAACATAATGAACAATCACTTAGGCCATCCGATTACAAAATCAGAAATTTTACCCAACCTAAAAAAATGAAAAATGATAAATCTGCGGTTACAGATGGTTTTTTGGATTCTGTATCGTGGGAATTCATTTTCTTCTTAACTTTTTCAATTTTGGAAAATACTTTAAAGGGTGGATAAAGACAATGTTTAATGTTATAAAATATGTGTCATTCAAAACGGGTCGTTTTCAGATTTTTTTTAAATTAGTAGAGCCTGTAGACAAGGGGACCCAATATCCCTCTTCCTTTTTATATAATGTGAAGAAATTCTTGGTATTATGATTAGAAATTGTAAAAATGTACAGGGTATTTTAATAAAGAACAGAAAATACTTGATATCTCAGTAGGCTAAAGACACTTTAATTCTGCTAGATGGAACAGAATCTTCTTCATTGTCTTTAATTTTGCAGTTTTCAAAATTTTCAGGTTTACGTCCAGATTATGATAAGACTAAATACATTTAGATTGGCTCAAAACCATTTAGCAATGAAAAGCTGTGTAAAGAATACAATTTGAGTTGGCATAATGTTTCCTTACACCTAAAAGAAATAACTGATTTAATTTTTAGACACAAAATCGAGGAGATGAAGAAGCTAATTAGTTCATGGTCTAAAAGAAAATTATCAACTTTAGGTAGAATTACTGTTGTCAAAAGCACTCTGGTATCCAAGATTACTCATCTTTTTATCAGTCTCCCCAATCCAAGTAATAATTTATTAAATGAGTTAGAAACATTTTTTTTTAACTATATCACGGATTCAAAAACTGACAGAATATCTCGGAAATTAATTATTCAAGATTATCATAATGGAGGTTTAATAATGATACACGTCAAAACATTCATTAGGAGTTTGAAATAAAACAAACATACCACAATCCCAAAAACAAAGTAAAAACTTTGCAAACTGGCAAAATATGTTATACACCTGAACTTCCATCAAGGAAGTGAGGCCGGGTGCTCCGGAAGGGTAAGCACCTCCTGTCTAGCTAGGTACATCCGTCACGTGCATGTCAATTTTGAGAATGAAAGGAACAAAGAACTATGGTAGGTCAAATATATCCAGTATAAGTTGGGATACAGTGACTACATATTTATCAACAATATTGTGATGACGGCCATTAAATTTTTTAAGGGCCCTGATTAGCCTAGGCTTGCAATATTCTTGTGTCAAAAATTTAATGTGAGTAATTTGCTTCGTTGCAGAAAGTTCCCATAGTGGGAACAAGCTCTACCGTACCGTATTAACTGTGAATTATATACACCATACGCAGGAGAAGCAGGCATTTTACTGCAAAGAAACGGAAAGTTGACAATAGAAAAATTGAAGTCATCACGTTTGTCGTATAGCTTCAGATGTAACCTTTCATGGGCGTCATAATGGAGGGATAAGTCCAAATAAGAAGCAGAACATGGAGAATCTGTCACGTCTTTTATTTCAAGCTCACTTGGATATTCACATATTCTCCAAATTTGTGATTATTTAGAGAAAGAACGTCATCTATATATCTGTATGTGTAGTTGATTGATTAAGCGACAGTCTTTTTTCCAGATTTGATTTGACAAGGTTCTGTACAAATTAACTTGGATAAGAAGGTTGTTATTATCTGATTCTGGTTGGAATAAATTACTTTTTGACATTATGCCTGACACTTTTAAACATTTTACTAAGTTTGGCTCCTCTTTTATGAAGAAGATAATATTTGAAACTTGTTATCCTTTTTGGAAGGAAGGGTGTTTTTCCATCCTTAAATTAGTATATGAATGTTCAGCAAGATGAGTTTATACTGTCACCTTTATGGTATAATGATTTAATAAAAATTGGGAAAAAGTGTGTATTTTTTAAACAATGGTTTAATAAGGGAGTTAGATTAGTTGATGATCTATTAGAAGTAAACGGTAACATTTTATATTATAAAGATTGTAATAAATTCAGTTTTCGTCCTCCTTTCACAGAATATTTTGGTATATGTAAAGCTTTAAAAGAAAATTGTACAAATTATAATTTTTCACTTTTAAAAGCAATCAACCATATTGTCAAAAATTTATACTTTCCCTTGTAAAATTGAAAAATGGAACTAGAAATATTTACGATATTTTTGTCAAAACATTGTATAGAAAACCAGTTAGTGAGTTTAAATGGCAGCAGAAAATAAAGGGTATTTCTGATAATTTTTGGAAAAGATATAACATACTAATATTTAAATGCACAAAAGATACAAAACTCCGATGGTTTCAATTTCGTATTGTACATATTAGATTACTAAGTACCAATCATTTTTTTTTTTAAAAAATACATGTTGTTGAAAGTGATTTGTGTAGTTTTTGCCATGAAATACCAGAAACTTTAATTCAATTTTTTTATGAATGTAGGTGTGTTACATCTTCTTGGGAAAATTTTGTCATTTGTGGATAAATGATACATTGCATTTAAATCTAAAACTTACTGTTACAGAAGTTATATTTGGATTTTTTCCCAAAATAATGATATAGTAAATTTATGTATTATTCTTCCTAAATTTCATATATTTAAAAAAAAATTGAAAAACAGTATTCCATGCTTTGAAGGCATGAAAAAAGAAATGTTTTATTATTAAAAAATTGAGGAAGATTTATATAAAATAAAATTACAATATGGTTAATTTTTGCAGAAATGAGGTCTTTTACATGAAATGGATAGGTAATTTATAAAAATAATTACAAGTCTATAATTTGAATAGTGCCTTTAATTACATTATCTAAATATGTTTTTGAATAAGTGTGTGAATATAAGTCTGTTTTTCTGTAAAAAAAATATTTTGTATTTTATACTTAAGCAATACATTTCGATATCGAAAAAAAAAAAATTAAAAAAAAAAAGTTTTTGCACTTCGTCTATAGCCAGTGACGCCTCAATAAAAGTGAAATATGTTTGACTGGGACGTTGAATCCCATTAAATAGAATCAATCAATCCTTCTGAAACCGGTGACTTTGAATGTGATAAATGATTAATAGCATTTGGATTTTTGGTTTGTATCATATGCATCTAGGGATGCAAATTTATGACTGAAATGTTGTAAAAATGAAAATGCAGTTGGATATATTCCAAATTAAGACATAAGGCACTAAAATAAGGATGTTAGACCAATTCCTTAAAACTTGATTGTCTTTTGTCGATCAGAAATATATTGTGTTGCAAAATCCATGCAATCTTTGGGGAATAAGTTGAGATCTTGGGGATTATTGTGTAAAAAACAACAGATAATAATAATTTCCCCCCTCATAGTTCTAAGAATCTGACTGACTGAAATACAAGACGTATTGACAGTTTTCTTATAACTTGTAATTTTTTAAAATAACATCTTCCAAGTACAAAACATGTTTTCTCTATCATATTTATATATTTGTATACATTCCTTGAGTTAAATTTAAATCATGTTGGAAGGATTTTTTTAAGGATTTAGCAGTGTAAGAATAAATTACATAGGGGGCTTGGAAATCAAAATTTTTCATTGTCAAAAATTTCCATTTATATACGAAAATAGCGAAATTTAATCTTCTACGAATATTTGTGATTTTAAAATTTTGAATTTACACTCATAGTTCATATTTAGATTCAACGAGTTTTTTTATCCACAGAAAGTATGCCTTCTTGCTTTTTTTATAGAGGAATCATTAGCACACTTAAAAAAACTTATGAACTTGAAACCTAATTTCACATAGTTTTGGCAATAAACGAATTGTCTATGGTTTAAAGATCGAAAATTTAAAAACGAACTTTAATACAAATGTGAAAATTGTTTAAGTTGAAACTGAAAAAAGCGCAGTTAAAATTGATGTAAGGCATTGTTTGCACTGCGTAATAAGCAAAGTAATCAGCTGTTGAGTATTGCCGTTCAGATAATGAAGTTGCGTATAGTAATTGCACTTAGGCTTTAGTAGTGATTCACTAAGTATATATTAAGGCTGTCCGTTTTAAGTTAGTAAAGAAAATCTGAGCAGCCGGAGAAAACAACTGACCTCCACTCAGCAAATTGGCAAAGTATTTCACAACGGATGTTAGCCCAATGTAGGATTTGAAACTTGCTCTTACGAATTTGTAAAAGCTATGCCATCAAGAATGAACATACTTGTATAGAAGCGATTAATCATATAATGTTATCTAATTATATAAACTACAACAGCGGCATATTATGAGTTAAATATAAACTGATAAATTGTGCATGCTTTAAATAATTATATCGTTAGCAAAATGCGATAACTATATCGTACTTGTCGAAAAATATTGACCTTTTTCAAAACGTTCATTTTACACATAAAAACGTTTATATATTTTCTTTTAAGGGGGTATTAATCACATTATTATTTACAAAAACATATATAGAGAGCTCAAATCTGAAATATGTTTGTCATGTATACTCAGAGGAAGGGCTCTTTCTTTGACTAATATATCAACGTTGGTTGACAAAATTTCAGATGGGAATTTCAGATAGTGTCTGTCTGCAACACATGTCACAAAGCGAAATAGAAAACGTGATAGATGTTACAATTTATCCCTTTGGTATCTCCTAAGATAAATCAGCACTGCATTGAGAAAGTAAGAATCCCTATGACAAATGAAATATAAATAGTGTAGCTTTTACAGCTTTTAGCCCTTCTGTAGGTGTCACATTTCAGTTTAAATATATATTTCAAAATCGTTCTTGAACAATTAAAATTGAGAATAAAAGATTTTAAAAAAACCAGATAAAAACAAGTTTTTTTTAACTTTTCATAATTATTTTCGTTGTGCAGTATAAAGTTTGTTTCTATTTTACCGACATAAATTTTCATTCTCATACACATGTTTTACTACAAAAGGATATATTGAAAAAAAATCGATTCCTTGTTTCATTCTACGTTACCGCAATTAATTGTAGAAATTTATTTCTGAAATGTGCACATATGGCACATCAAAATTAACATGGTATTCTTGTTAAACATTTTAGAATATGACTAAAATATAGAATTCAAAAGTTATCTGTGTTTAACATATTAAATCATTTAAATGACTGTTTTGAGTTTGGTCTGGGTTATATCAAAAACTAAAACTACAAATATCAGGGAATCGTATGTTGTCATATAGTTTTATATTAGTCATGGATTATAAATTTGGATGGTATTCAGTATAAAGAAAATGGAATACTCTTTTGGATTATTACTGCAGCATTGAAAAAAGGACAATAAATTTGGCTGTATTATGAACAACACCTTTGAAAATTTGACCCTTATGTTTAAAAAAAAACTGTAAAAACAACCAAATTGATGTTGTTAAACTTCATATTGAAAAGCAAATGTTAAATCCTTATGTTTAAAAATTGAGGAAAAACGAAGAAAATAATAGCCGTATTCGACTGGTCGTTTTCCGTTTAGCAAGTGGCTCTTCCATTAAACGATATTTTCCCACCTTTATTTTTGACCAATCAGATCACAGAATATAGTTTTGTATTTGTCATTCAACTGGTAAAGTGCTCAACACACTTTTCACTTCTAAAAACACTGTTGTTCACGAAGGTCGAGTTGAGAACAACATACCAGTCGAATGACAAATACAAAACTATATTCTGTGATCTGATTGGTCAAAAATAAAGGTGGGAAAATTTCATTAAATGGAAGAGCCTCTTGCTAAACGGAAAACGACCAGTCGAATACGGCTAATGTCATTTAACCTGATATGTAAACCAAATGTTTAAATAGCATTGTAAATAATTTTATCATTAAATAAAAGGCAATAAGGAATAACAAAAATCGTGTTAAATCTACTTCAGATATCAACACCGCGACTGATATGTTTTGATATATTATATTATTTGAAATATTTAGTAATAGTCTTTGATTATTTTTTGAAAAAGTTTATATAGAATCCCAACGGACAAAAGCAAATCGAGTTGTGAAATGTTTTCTTGTCAATATGTTAAGTTTTTGTGTACAATCTAGGCTTTTGATGAATGGATATAGGGGCTTAGTAGTTTTAAACCGTTTAGTTAACAAAACGGCTACGAAAAGTGGTTAATCAATACACAAGTAGGTGGGTATTATCCAGAACCTGGTTCTTAATGACTTGTATGAAATCTGCCTAAACTTGATATCAGTTATAATTGTTTTTACTTTTATTTAATTTATCAAAAATACCCTGATACATTTTTGTTGCAATAAACATAAAGTAGTAAATCTTATAGATAATAATCAAAGTGTTTGCAAACACTTTGTTAATGTTATCAAAAGAAGGCAAATTGTAACTTAAAACAAATAAAATGAAAATTACAAAATTTTACTTTGGCGGACCGGGTGTGATAGGAAAGCTCATCCGATAACAACCGCTACTGTAAAGAAAGTTATGTGTTCCATTGATAGTTTGACTGCTGCATTTTGTCTTCTTTAAAAGGGAAAACTAGATGAGATAAACGCTTGCTCATTGCTAAGTAAATAATGATTTTTGTCGGAGAATTTGTTTTTAAACAAAAATTATGCTTTTCAAGCAAAATGTCAATTATTTAAAGCCTGAAAATATTTAAAATATTTTTTTCATAATATTTTATATTATAATATAAAAAACCGTCACCAACGACAAAGTTATATAATGAAACACAAACAAAAAAGTCTATGTTAAATATCATACAAAGAATCCGAGTTATTATAAAATATGTAATCAAACACAAACACAACTGTCAGTGTAACATGTGAAATTCTACCAGTAAATACTCTTTATAGACATGTTATACAGTTATACACGATATGAACATCAATTTTTATCCGTCTGCCAGTTTCTATCTTTAAGTTATGCCCTGTACTATTTATCACGAAATTCGAAACAATGTATCAACATTTACCAATGGTACATAGTGTACTAAAGAAAGATAGTTTGCCAATCTTCTTAAGACTTTATAAAAGTATTCATTTGTCTATAGTTATTCACCGAAGTTTTTAAAACCTATTGAGCAGTAATGCGATGAGCAAATCAAAATTTAAGTTTGTGTTCGAATTTAACGTGTGTCTCTTTCTAAGTTTTGAAAGTTAAAAATTTACTATAATAAAAAATTGTAGTAATAAAAATTTAAAAAAAAACAACATGTTGTTAATATCAAAAGTTAAAACAGATGTTAAAAAGTAATGATAGATATAAAACAAACATACCAGTCCTTGCCCATATCACAATCCCAAAAACAAAGTAAACACTTTGCAAACTGGCAAAATATGTTATACACGTGAACTTCCATCAAGGAAGTGAGGCCGGGTGCTCCGGAAGGGTAAGCACCGCCTTTCTAGCTAGCTACACCCGTCACGTGCAGGTTAATCTTGGTTTAAAACTTTTTTAAAATTATAACTTTTGTTGCTTTTTTTATAAGATTTCCCCACCGATTTTTTCTCTTTAATTAGTCATCGTTAGTTTGTTAAACTTTTTGAAAGTATAAAGGAGACGTATTTATTATTAACCTCTATTGGTTTGTCAATTATAGTCGTAGTAATTGCCTGTATATTTTCAATATAAAAAAGGGATTCGTTATTTATAAGAAAAGAAAAACTGCATTTTGGTCATAAATACATAACACAAATACCTGTTAAATTTGATGTGCCATATGGGTGGCATTTCGGAAATTAAACACAAACATACCAGTCCTTGTCCAAATCAAAATCCCCAAAACAAGTAAAAACTTTGAAAAGCTGGCAAATTTAGTTATACACATGAACTACCATCAAAGAAATGAGGCCGGGTGCTCCGAAAAATCATTCCTCATCAGTGACACTAAAAGCCTAAAGTCTGATTGAAAATAAATTAATATAAAGTCAAAATAATATGCTTACAAATTCAGCTGAGGAATGCTTTTCATCAGGGAACAAACCTTAGTTTTAAATCAATTTAAAAAATTAAGAAGGCTGAAAATTTTGCCAAATGGTATATTTTTTAACAGCACAAAGTACTGGCTATTGAGTTATGGATACCCTCGGGGAGTTTACTCCACCAGCGTCGGTACTCATTCAGGGGTAGTAAATATATAACACAAATATCTGTTAAATTTGATGTGCCATATGGGCGCATTTCGGAAATTAAACACAAACACACCAGTCCCTGTACAAATCAAAATTCCAAAAGCAAGTAAAACTTTGAAAAGCTGGCAAATTCAGATATACACATAAACTACCATCAAGGAAATGAGGCCGGGCGCTCCGAAAAATCATTCCTTATCAGTGACACTAGAGGCCTAAAGTCTGATAGATAAAAACATAAGCCAAACCGTTGAAATAAATTAATATAAAGTGTCAAAATTATATGCTTCCAAATTCAGCTGAGGAAAGCTTTTCATCAGGGAACAAACCTTAGTTTTAAATTAATTTCAAAAATTATAACGGCTTAAAATTTTGCTAAATGGTATATTTTTTAGCAGAACAAAGTACTGGCTATTGCGTGACGAATACCCTCGGGGAGTTTACTCCAACAGCATCGATACCCATTCAGGGGTAGTAAATATATAACACAAATACCTGTAAAATTTTGATGTGCCTTTTGTGTACATTTAGGAAAATCATTCGTAAATTACAAATTCCAAAAACTTATCCAAAAACAGGAAATCCTTTTTTTATTTAACTGTTGTTGATATAATAAAATGCCTCCTACGTGTCTTATTTTCTCAATATTTTTTTATTTTTATGAAATAGCGCAAACAAGAGTAGATTTTTGAGATAACAGACGTATTTTTTGAAATACCATATAAAGTTGATCGTGAAGTTTAATACCTGTATTTCAGCAAATGTTAATGCAATTAATATGGCCTTAACTGCGACTGGCAAAGTATGTTTGATATATATTGGTATTTTTGTTATAAATAAAAGTCTTTTGATATATATTGTTATTTTTGTTATAAATAAAAGTCTTATTACCAATTTAATATCAAATTCAAAAAAAATTCAACATATATCATATTTTAATTAGATTTTAAAAATGAATTATTTTTCTATGATTCAAGATTTTCAGATCATGACGTCAATTGAAAAATAACTCAATCTGAGTAAGATGCTAAGATGTTAAATTGGATATTGAATGATAAATATTCTTTTATATCCAGTGTAATATATTTATAGTGTCAACAACATCTAAATCACCATGAAAAAATTAATAGTTTTTAACATAAACTAATGACTTTTATTTACTGCGTCGGAAGTTACATTTTCTGAAGTCTGTATATTATGTTATTAAATATTTCGTAACAAATTATTATTTCTTGTCAGAAGTCGAAAGAAAAATGTCCAATCTTGTTTGCTGAAAAAAGCTACTCTATTAGATTGTGTCGTATATATAGCCTTAAATGTAATACAATTGCAGACGATTTTAAAATCATTTTCTAGATAGCAAATTTCTGATTCGTTATTATGCTTCTGAAAGATTTTTCCAAAACTTTTTTTTCTCGATTTACAAGGTCGATTTGTTGTAAAACATTTTTTTTATTAACAAAATAATGTTTTTATTATTTCAGCAACACAAAATAATCTTTTAAGTGAACTAGTCATTTTTATAATTATTCTTAAAAGTTCTATTAGGGGGTATATATATATCATCATTATGTATGTAGTATTGTATCTAGAGAAACTGTTAAGATGTAGAATGATATGTTGTCTGTGCCGTTGACCGCCAGAAATATAAAAAGGTATAGATCATATTCGTTTCAATATTTCAAAAAGATATACTTTTTGAACATGAGTTTAGGTTTTTAAAGATATATATATTTTTTAAAAGTTGTGGCATACTTACTTTTGGCCACTGCGGTAGCTCAGTTTGTAGAGTGCTCGCTCCGTAAGCGGAAGGTCGTGGGTTCGAACCCCGGCCGGGTCTGACCCAAGACTTGAACGTGGGAAGTAACTGTTCTTTCGCCAAGCACTCGGCATTACGAAATGAAAATCACGTTTCTTTCGGATGGGAACTTAAAATAAACGAGATCCCGTGTCATGGCAGGCATGGTACGATAAAGAACTCTGCTATATAATGCCATCAGCGCAACGCACAGGCAAAATGTCTGCACTTTCGCCTATAGCTGGCGACGTCTCGATATAAGTGAAATATTCTTGACTGGGACGTTAAACACCATTAGTCAACTCTCATACTTACTTTAGATTGATATATTCACTTGAGGCACTGACTTATTTTTTTCGATGCTACAAAATAGTTTAACGCTAATCATAGGCAATACATTACTTTTAGTAATTTTCTTGCACAAAAATCATTATTAGGAAAAAATATTTCCTTAAGTCTCTAATTATTTCCTATACCAAATCGGTCTGTAATCACTAATGAATTATTTTTTCTTAGGGTATAAAGATTTATTTGACTAGAGTGGTTTTTTTTTTTTTTTTTTTTTTTTTTTTTTTTTTTTTTTTTTTTATTGGTACTTCAGCATTTATAAATGTCAGGTTAAAGAAATACTTCTGTAAAACTTATTAGTTGTATATTTCTATTTCATTTTACAAATTTTATTCATGTAATAGATGATTTTTATTATGTTATTTACATCAAAACGTCCAGTATCGCCCAACATTTACTTTACTGACGTTTAATTTTTTGACAGCAAGTTAACCAGTAATTTTTCAAAATATTTAATTTTTTATTTTGACTTATTTGTTCTCGAAAGTTTACAAATGCAGAACTTACTCTTCCTTATTCTGCCAGCTCAGTTTAAAATAAGTCATGAAATGGAATGTACTGAATGTTAAAAATGGATTTATGAGTCTGTTGTATTTTCCTAAAATTACAAGACAACACTATCAGTAAAAAGCTTCTTTTTTAGGTTTTCTTAAATTTCCAGACAGAAGAAATTATAATTTCTTTATTCCAGCCAGTTTAACGTTTACAGTCAAGATTGATGTTTAACTTGATAGCACAATATAAAATTAATTTAATTAAAGAATCTGGAGCTTATTTTTGTTGCACAGATAAGGGTCAAATATAATTTTTATTTTGTTTTACATATCCACTTATACCAGCTTTTAATGACGAAAGACAGTTTTGTGATAACTGAACAAGGAATATCCTCTACATTAATTGGAGCAGACTTTTGACGTTCAGTAGTCTGACCAAGTACTTTTGTGAGGTTTCAAACTATCAAATTTAAAACTCTGAAATGCATTTTTCCAAGTTCCTACATATGCAAAACATTATATGTGTGGTTTTGTATTTATCACATACCCTACAATACTGATTGTAAAACTTTCTTTCTACTATCTTCCTGACCTAATTTGCCAATGAATTTACAATCAGCTATTTTATATTGATTTTTAATTTAATTGGGAAAAAAAAACTTATATCTGATCTGGAAAACTGAAAACAAAACTGCTAAAGAAGTAAATAAAAATAAAAGTTAAGTGTTCGTTTAATCATCATGTGTTAACATGTTCCTATTACTATATTTAACACTGGCAAAAACTTGATTTAACAAATTTCCTGGATTTTCCCAACTTGACAGAGTTCTCCCAACTAAACAATGGTGTCACACAGAAAATATCTTACGTAATAAATGGCGTAAAGTTTTTTTTTTTTTTTTTTTTTTTTTTTTTTTTAACAAATGTAAAATTGTTAACAAAGGGAGTTCCCCTACAGCAGTTTCCAGTGACACGGAATAATGTATCGCATATGTGGGATACGGACCATTGTATCACAAAGCCAGAACATGTAATGCATCGCTATTGTGAGATTCGATGTGGATGCGATAAAATCCATAACGGGGCTTACAACTTGATTTAAGCCTAACAGTTCTTCGGAAACGCCTACTAGTAAAGCTGTATTAACTTTTTTTTATGTCTGATACTAATCTTCAGTCGCTATAAATTATATATTGTTTTTAGAAACCTCTGTTTGTCTACGTACGTCTGCTAATTTGTCTCTTCAAAATCAAAAGCATTGACTTTATCAATATTTGTTCTACTCATGTATTTTTATTTTATGGTCTGTTTTGTTTATGTCCTTGATCGTTTTACTTATTTATTTGTTTTTAAGATGCTTCCTGGTTTTTCTATGGGCTATCTAAGGATACACTTGTTTTTTTTTTAATTTATATTGTCGATTTGTGCAAATGCCCTTTCAGTTTTTATTTCGTCTTTTTGTTTGATGTCTTTTTTGTTTTTATTTTTTTCCTATGTTGAGGATTCTCTAAAGTGTGTGTGTGTGTGTGTGTGTGTGTGTGTGTGTGTGTGTGTTTGGATGTTTATATTTCGTATTTGTTTACATGCTCTTGATTGTTTTTATTTTGTTTAGGTTTTAAACCTTCTCTATTTTTTAATGTTCATGGTTACTTGTCTTTCTTAATGTTAGTGTGTCTTTTATTTCTTTTTTTTTAAATTTTACATTTTAGTTGCTTGGTGATACACTTATTCTCTTGTATTGTTGTCCATTTGTTGTTATATTGGACGCTTTTAAAGAAAATGCTTTTTAATTGTTTCCATTTCTTTCATTTTATCGATTCTCTTGTTTGTTTATTATTATGTGCGTTTGAGGAAGGCTTATGGTTTTGTTCCTTTTTTTTTTTTTTTTTTTTTTTTTTTTTTTGAGAACCTGACAGTAGATTTTTTTATAACCAAGTACATGCATGACAACTTACTAAAATCCTTTATTTTGTTAGGTTTTCTCTTTAAACAAAAAACGCCGTTGTTTTATTTAATTAAGACTTTCCCTTCTTAATCTTTACAAGTTGTTATTATATGCACAAAATTGTCACTATATACTTAATGTCAGGAGCTTATAAATAGATACCAGTAACAAGATATAATTATCTTAAGATACTAGGCATTTTAACTAACAGTGTGTTTACATAAAAACATCACCGGTGTGCAAAAATATCAATAAACTATAGATTAAATGAAGACCGCATTAAGAACTGAACAATTCAATCCAATATTTAAAGATGTAATGCTTGATTGAATCAATTTGATATTGATAATTTTCAAAAGAATTGCTACATCATGATATTGAGTTTTTTTTTAAAACAAAAACATTGAAAATTATAGTTCATTCATCCGAGCCTATCTGGTAATGACTTTTTATGTTAAGCACTGAATTAAAACACAATATTAAGTTTGATAATGGTGATGGAAGCAAAGTTAGTTTTTCATGTAACCATGCATTTCCTAGTTCAACATTCAATGCATTTAACTTTACTTAAAATTAAACTTGAGAACATAATGTTTTATGTGTTTATTTTAAACTTTACAAGACTAGTAATATAGTTTATGATATCTTGTTCTCCAATACACTTGAACAGCGCAAGGATTTTCTTTTAAAAGAATATTGTTGTTGTTTATGGTGTAATGTTGTTTAACGCAACAATTTTTTAGCTATTCGCGCGAGCAAATTATTAGTATCTTTAAATTTATATAAGTAATAGTTCCACTGAACCGCCGAGGGATTTTTTAAGGAAATACTATGAACATCCAAGAGTAAAATTTTTACAATTTGTAGACATAATATGTAATATTAATTTGTAAATTTCTTTGTTCTATACCAATCTATACTGTTTAAATCAGATACAAATTCCTTTATTTAATCAACCTTAGTTGTACATTCGATAAGGTGGGCACATAACAATAAAACTATAAGTCTATCGGGGAAATTATGCTCTTAGAGGTTAATAGATTTCCCAGCGACTCGTGTTCTTAACTAAAACAATAGGAATATAAAGTAAATGTCAGCCACCTATAATGTGTTAGGGCCGATGTATAATTATCTGCGGAAGAAGCTGGTCATTGTTTTCACATAAAACCTCAATGTAAATAAAGATGACTCTATCCAACAAAAGACTCCCATACAAAATACGCCGGTCCAAATAACAGCGTGCATTTTATTTTATATATTTATATTTTATTTACTTTTTGAGAAAATCTTAAGAAATGCAAATTTTATAAATAATGTTCTGAACAATCCTTTAAATAAGTGAAACAAATAAGACAAATTTCTTTCTGAAATAAAGCATACAAACCAAAAATGGGGGAGAATCCTTTCTATTTAGATAAAATTGCATAGGTTGGAAATGTTTCAAAGTTCTATACAATAAAAGACTATAGGTATTTGTACGACAGACAGAACATTAAGATCATTCGATATGAAATGTAATAAAATAATTTTTTTTGTTTTGTTTTGTTTTGGATCTAGCTTTTTCTGTTTTGGTAGATTTAAACTGACTGTAAACACATACAAACTTTAACGTAAAAAGGTCAAGAAAATACATGTTTATCTGTTTATGAAACGCAAGCACGCGCTAAAAGTACTAGAACAAAATATTCCATATAACGCATAGTTCTTGACTGAATTAAACCACACTGGTGGCTTAGTTGTAGAGCGTCCGCGTCGAGAGCGAAGGGTCTTGGGTTCGAACCCCGGTCGGGTCATATATAAGATTTCAAAATTTGAGAAACTTCTTTCTTGGCTGGCGCTTGATATGAGGAGGATAAGGTATCGACCTGTTCAGCCAGTGTTAGGATATTGGCATGGAGAAGTAGTATGCTTGCCGATGACATTACTGACTCGGTCAGTTACAAGCAGCACCTTACCAAATAGTCGCCCAAAGTGTACCCTAGTACATGGCAGAACATGATACACACTACCACAGCACATGCATACATGAACTTGTTCTTGGTTCAATTCATTAAAATTAAAAAAAGCTTGGTCTTGTCGCAAATAGCTTAAAATGCTGATGAGATATTAAACAACATTACGGCAACAACAATATCTTGATTGAATTAAGTTTTAATCACTTCAGACAAAATATGTTGACAGGCAGGGTTTAAAACAACAAAGATCGAGGTCTCTGAGAAAGCAATTACTTCATATAGTATATCATACAGTCTGCACTGATTACACTGTGTATGACATTGCTGAATTATTTATGTGACAGAAAACATAAATTGTATGAAGTAATTTTGTTTAAGGTGATTACTTTTGTTCCAAGATATGTACATCCTTCGAATAATACAAGATGTTGTAAAATATGGTGTATTGGGAAAATGGATAGGGTGGCGATATGACTATGTTCAATAATAAGGGTCCTTCAAAGGAGACTTTAAAACTGATGTTACGTGTCGTGACAAAAAAAAACTGAAGTCCAAACTTTTCCGATAATAATACTGTATCAATACTAAACCGAGGATCCTTACACACCAAATGTAATTAAAACGTCCAAGTACTTTCCTTCTTATTTACCATCCGAGTAAAACGATATTTCGTTATGAACTAGCTAACAAAAGCGTATTAGTGTTATCTATACTTGGTATATACCGAGCTTAACTTTTTCCAGTTAATTAATAAATTTGCATTTGACATTTACGTTTCATAGTAAAGTTGACCCTAATTGAAACCATGTCGGTTTTAAACCATTCTTTATTAAACCACTTAAGGTTAAAATACTACAAATCACTTAAATTACTACAGTACTTTTGGGGAAGATAATATTTAATCAATCGGCTTCGAATTTGCAAAGTCAGCAATAAAAAGCAAAGAAAATTTTAGTTTAGAATGAACCGTTTTCTTCAATATATATAATGATTATTTATCTCGAATGAAATAATTATAAACAAATGCGGTACATTCTTTCTATATTCAATTTTTAGAATAACCGATTTCCCCTTGGATACTTGATCAGATTGGTCTTAACAAGATTAATAACATCAAGGGGCCTTACACAATATTTTATAGATTAAATATTCTGTGCATTAAGTGAAGATTAAATTCTACAAAATCACTTATTCCATAAAGCCTTATCATGAGAAGGGCTTTGACCAAATGAGCCTAATCGAATAGCTTATCAATTATATAATTTATCTGAATAATTTTAATACGGAATCCGACACGTTGCATCAAAAAAAAAAAAAAATAAAATAAAAATAAAAAAAAATAACAACAAAGAAACAAATTATATCGTGAGAGCAACTTACTAAGTCGTAATTACGACTGACTTATGTCGTAATTACAAGATACTAAGTCGTAAATACGAGAAACTGAGTCGTAATGACATAAATGAGTCGTAATAACGGTATAACTTAGTCGAAAAACGTCAATTACGACATAAAACGTCGTAATTACTAATTTTTTTTCTGTAGGTGGCACGTGTCTGCTTCCGTATTTCTCGCACTACATAATCTTTGAAGGCCGTTTGATTTAAAGTCAATCAATAAACTTTGAATTGTAATCAACAAGATTTACAGATTTGTCTACTACTGTAACTATAGAAATTGGTAATCCTTTTTTCGTATCTGTAACTTAGTACTATTTTTAGAAAGCATTAGAAAGTTGTAGTACTTTTTTGCAGAATACGTCTTTAGTTTAAGAGCACTTGATAGGTACTGACCTCCCTTGGAGTATAAAAAACAACTGTTTATAATGCTTTTAAGCTATTAAATTCTGAATCGTTACTGACACGCAATTTGGAATTTGTGGTTAGGTTGCTGAGAACCAAATAAAATCATTACCGCATTGGGTTTTTTAATCTATTTATGTGTTAAAAGTACTGATTGCGTGTGATTTGATATCAACCTACAATTAATGGAATCGAATAAGGGGAACTACATAGTGTATTGTTGACTGTTAATAAATTCATGTGTGATGAAAGAACAAAGAAAGTCAAAACATTTTACAGTTCTTGACTTCTGTGTCAGCAGTTGTAATACAATTCCTGATTTTGTAGATTAAATAGAAAGGAATGAAAATTACAGAATTTTTTTCTCAGATTTGTCACGACACAAATCATTCAAAGAATTTACTCAACCTATTCTGTAAATAAGGATGTTTTTGCGTTTGTTTTGATTTGGCGGAAAATTAAAAACCTACATTTGCGTATATTGTTATATTTATATGCATCTACAATTAACATTATCCGACAAAATTACACAATCAATTTTAAAAAGACGAGGCGCGCGAAAAAAAAAACTGACGCTTAAATTTGCCCGATAACAATATCGCATCATCAAGTTCTTCTGGTGCAAGTTAATTTGTTACTGATTTCACCACTGCAAATGGATAGGAAAAATATGAGTATAACATGTTGTCTCAAAGATATTATTTCTTAATGCACAGTACGTTCAGTTAAAAAGAAGATTCTCAATTAGCCGAAGCATCCGCCTATAGAATTCAAAATTTTATACGTGTTAAAATAATATTTACACTTTATACGTCTAAAAGAGCGTACCAAAACGAAACGGTTTTGAATATTAAAAGTTTGATAAAACATTACATTATGTGTTTAAACATATCTTTCGGAATACTGCATTCTGTATACTTCCATACAAATACGAAAATTTTGATGGAAATGACCGTGTTTTTCAATTAATACACATAGAGCGCATTCCACACCATCAAATATATTTTGACTACTAAAACGTTTATATTTTATCTTCTGTTTTAGCAAATTTTGGTTGATTGGGAGGAATGCGCTGGCATTGAAATTTGGAGATAGAGATAAAACGTATAACCCCTTAATCGCCCCAAACAATATAAATACTTGATATTAGCTACCATACGATTTCCATATCTTCTACGCTGGGTGTGTGGTAGGTTGTAGGAAATGATAACCTCAAAGTTCTGAGTTCGAATCTTATATGTCGCCCGTTTTTTATTTGTTTTAATATATTTTATAGTTATTTTATTATTTTCACAATATTTAAACGCAGTGCAAATGCTTCATCAACAAATAACCCAATTAAATTACGCACTGAACACTTTTAAACTAGTTTCAATACATGTCCTAAATATGTAAAACATTATGATATATCATCAGGTCATCATCAGGTCACTGGTCCATATACGTGCGTTTCCTATACAAGTTTAAGGTATACAAAGCAACATTACAAAGCATGTTAAACGCAAAACTATTATCATTGCAATGTAGGCGCTGCATTAGTTCAAACGAAAATCGGGTATTGTGAACTTTGCTCTTCACAATTACGGGTAAAAACAGTGAAAATGCGACCAATTTTCATATTAAGTTTTTTCCTAGTAACAATTTTGACATGTCTTTATTACGTTATGTTTTATATAAGCACGTTTAGCTAAAATTAATTTGTATTTGGCCTCGAGTCAATGTTAAGATAAAGAGGTCTCCCAAAAGTGTAACCTTGTTTCTTGGCATTTTTCCTATAGGCGGATCGCTCGGCTTTTTGAGACTCATTCTTATTGAATATTACTGTAAATGGAAAATTGATATTTAATCAAGTGTCTGCAAAAGGTTGGCTTTTTGTAATCTCAGTTGCACATATAGGTACTTATTTTGATTTTTATCATTTGCTCGCTAGTGTCATTTAATAGAGAGAGTCATATTCTCTGTTTTTTCTTTGATTCATAATCTCTTATAAATTTCGGTTTGAAAACCACCACTTGAACTATATAACCATGCTTTTCTTCCTTATATGTATCGCTGCTTTGATAATTTATTTTAAGTTGATAAATAGCTTTTTACACCCATATCAAAGATTATTTCACTTATATCGAGGAGGTCTGTTCCTAAATGTTGAAGGAAACGGAAGTACCCTGGGGGTCAACAACCTTTACCAAGCACATTGACAAACGATCTCGCACTAGTTTTGTTTTGAATAAAAAAACATTATTGAACTCACGTATCCGGATTCGTGCAAGCATTTACTGGAAATCTGTATATAAACAAATCTTCATTTATTCTGCTATTTATCTCAGCTTTGATATTTATATTAGTTCTAGGACAATGTATTGACAATATTTGTTTGTTTTTATAAAACACCAAACATATCACGGTATTGTACTTAGCTACCGCAGCTATTGGCAAAATGATCCATTGAAAGCGCTAAATCTTACAATTAATGACATAAAATGTTTGTTGTAACGAGTGGAAAAACATTAAAACTTGAAATCTGTCTTTACAAATCTTGTTAAAATTCAAATTCCTGAATAATATCAATCGTAAAAAGTTAACCATATTTTATTCATCTTATACATCTTTATTTAATCTCCATTGTCTTGGGAAACACAAGTACATGTATATTCCTAGGTTACTAAGTTAAAAAAAAATTTTATTTTAGCAAAAAGGAAGATTATCTTCTTCCATAAAAACAAGACCAGACAGAAAATATAAAATATATAGGTCAATAATGTTTCAGGAGTGCTTTATTTTACAAATCGGGTAAATACATGTATATTAAATTATAATTGCTAGTTATGATGGTGAATGAATAACGTAGCGAAATATATAGGCCGGATATCCGTCTTAATGTTCCGACATGTCATTAAATTGTAAGCGTCAGGCCATCTGTAAAATATTTTAAATTCTCTGAGGGCAATCAGATTTAATAAAACATGCTTTAGATTATAACAGAAATTCTTAAATCTAGTTAGTCTTACAGGTCGTGAAATATTACCAGAGTAGAGTCTGTTTAGGGATCAGTATTGGTTTTTAGTGTATGCTCTGCCGCTTCTAGAATACGGCGTTGATTGGGTAATCGATAACATCATGTCGTAAAGTGTTTTATCGGACTCAGTAGACTAATTTTGTCGCATTACTAATCCCTTCCACTTTCTTTCAAGTCCCTGGTGTAATGTTGTCAACAATATCATACTAGTTGTTTCAGATGACCCCGAGGGGCTTAATTATCACTAATTATGAATTGTATCACAAATTACTGCAGATTAAATAACTACGGCATACCCATGCTCTGACAAGGCACTTCATTTGAACTCGTATTTTTCTATTTAGTTTTATTTTATTACTTTTTTTTCGACTCCAATCTTTTAGTAAGGAGAGGTTATTTCTAATTTTGATAATGTTAAGGAAGTATAAATATTATACTTATGCTTGTAGTACAAAGTAGTACTGTTAAACGTAATATAAAAATCAAATCGATGATTACTGCAGTACTAAATAATTCAGTAAACATAAGTGTACTTTTTTAAAAATTAAAATTTGTAACTAAAATAATTGATATATCTGACTATTTAAGGCTAAAACGAAAACCATTCAACTCATCGTGAGATTCTGTACAGGAAAACAAATTGCTTATTTTCTGATTCTTTTAATATGCGCATACTATTACTAAGTAAAATAGTTTGAATAATCTTTTTTTTTTTTTTTTTTTTTTTTTTTTTTTTTTTTTTTTTTTTTTTGCTTCTAACATTTCAATGAAAAAATGGTGTGTCGTACGCCCCGGACGTCATGATGTTTTTATTACCCGACCCCAGTTTCACAACCATTCACTCAATTGTGTATACACTCAACACAGTTAAAATTGAATATCTTATGTGATATTTTTTATCTGTTTAGCAAAGTTTTGTTGAACAAAGCAAAAATTGCCTCATAGAACTTAATTGTTTTAACAATATGATAAGAGAAAAATAGTAATATTGGAGTTGAATGTACACTCAGCTGAGTGATTCATGGTATAACTGAGGCTAGGTTTGGAGTATGGAAGAATCATTATTAGTGCCTGAAAAAAAGCACTGGTCTAAGGCAAGCAGACTTTCTTAAACTAGAATCTGCCCTAGCGGTATTCAAATGTAGGCGGTTAGATGCCCTGTGGTGCGTAGCGGGATTTAGGCTAGTCCGAGGCCCTTGCTTCTTATACTGATGCAGATTTTGATGCTTATGTCTGCAAGTCTCATCAATAAATATATAAATATATCAGAATTTCTTTGAAAATTGTCAGAAAATAATCAAGACAAATAGAAAACGGATGCATATGACAAGGCGACAAGCTAAATGTGTTTAGATTTAATAATAATAAAAGGAAAAAAAACACTTTTAAGGTTTTTGCAAAAAGCGAATTATCAAATCTCAAGGATTTAAACCTTCGGGCCACGGAGACGTAGAATATATATATTAAGGCTATAAACATGTCCTTTATGGCAATAATAAATGCGTGGATGGATGCATTTGCAATAAAAGAATAAATAGTTTAACTAAATTATATTCCTTTGGCAATAACTGCAAGTGTTAGTGTGACTAAATACCGATCAATTTTTATATTTAAAAATTCACATCGATAATAAAAGGAATGGACCATTTTAGAGGCTTAATATTATATAACTCATAGTTTATTTTGTTCATAGGAATTTCGGTTTTCATATTATTTCAGAATTTAGTTACAGCACAGTTTTCTTTTGTATTATAAAAATCTAAGTAAGTAATTAGCTATAAACTTCCACATTTAAAAAATCTCATCAATTGTAAAAGGAATAAGCCATTATGGAGGCATACGGTTTAACATTATATAGTTCATAAGTCATTTTATAAATAGAACACGGTATTTTAATTAAGTCTTCATCTTATGTCAAAGTTAATTTAAAACCTAGTTTTCCTTCTTAATTATGAAAACCTTAGCAAGTCAATACCAATCGACTTCTAAATTTAAATATTCACATGGATAGTTTAAGGGCCAGTCCACTTTGGAGGAACATTGTGTAATATAATATAACGCATAGTTAATTAACACATAACACTCTGTTCTTAATTTCAGTTTTGTACTTTTTCACATGGTGGCTAATTTCTGACATCGACATAATTTTAGTCGACATAAAATTATCTCGACATGTCGACTTAATATCTTGACAAGTCGAGGTAATATCATGACAAGTTGTGATACCAAAATAAAAAGTCGAGATAAGTAACACGACTTGCCGCGTTAAAAAAAAAAGTCAAGATATCGAAATAATTATCAAAACTGGTCAACATAAGTATCACGGCATGTCGTGTTATTTATCTCAACTTTTCATTTTGGTATCACAACTTTCCATGATATTATCTTGACTTGTCAAGATATTAAGTCGACAAGTCGAGGTTCTTTTATGTCGACTAAAATTATGTCGATGTCAGAAATAAGCCACCATAATTTCAGAATTTATTTACACCACAGTTTTCTTTAAAAGAAACTAAGTGAGTAATTGCAAATCCGACTTTTAAATTCAAATATTCACATCGATAGTTAAAGGAATGGGCAATTTTGGTTTTCTTATTATTTTAGAACTTGTTAACACCACATTTTCTTCGGTATTATGATAACCTTTATTCAGTTACTGCCAATCGACTTTAAAATTCAAAAAGTCACATCGATAGTTAAAGCAATAAACACTTTCCGAGGGACGCTGTTAAATATTATATCATTCATAAAGATTTGATACATAGCACTCCGTGCTTAATTTTAGAATTTGTTACAAAACAGTTTTTTGTATTATAAAACACTACATCTAAAAACTCAATTAAAAAGAAATCAGTTTTTAAACCAAGTTCAATCAGCATTCAACGTATGATGTTTCATTATCTTTCTCTGATGTACGACGCTTGTTTGACATGTTTTTATACGAATAATTTGTACAGAATGGCATGTAGGATACTCTATGATGGCCAGTCAAATTCATTTCTCTCAATAACTTCGAAATATCTGACAGTGTTTTGCTTTTATGGGGTTCATTTAAAAACATCTTAACATGACAGATTTATATGAAGTATATTTAATTTTGTATATCGGTGTTAGAGTAATTGTATAACAATTGATAAACTGAAAATATATTTGTTTTATACCGTTTCTTTATAAGGCCAATGTATACACAACTATTTACAAACTTGCCTACGATACAATAGAACTTTGGTTTTAGACTTAAGTTAACCTTAGCACATATTTTGTACACAACTCTGAAGGTTTCCATTCACAAGAATATTCATTTTGTTTCTCTTACATTTTTAACGAGAAAACTTGAAATCCTGCCCTAATTTAGAATGACACGTTCACCCACATAATTTCAAAACAATAAATGGCGTAATTCATCAAAAATGCTTTGTTTTATTCTAGAATAATTATGTTATTGGTTCTATTTCGTTTAAAGATTGACCCTTATTTTGCTTTGGGCTAATTGAATCCTGGTAAGCAATCTACAAAACTATCAGTATGTCATTGCATAATAATAACTTGTTTATGCCAACAGTTTTTTTTTTGTTTTTTTTTTTGTAAATCTAGGTTGTTTATTCGAGTTGATACAAAATAATATGTATACTCACTTACTGAGAAAAATAATGCGTTTCCATACATATTATTTATCTCTTAAGACAAAATATGTGACAATCATTGACTGATAATTGAATGTCTGTATGCCATTATTCATTCTTACACATAGTAAACCATGTAATAGACCAAAACAAGTTATTATATTGGCAGATCAATAACATTGCTTTTATTTGCCATTGCTGTTGATATTTACAATAATTGTCATCGCAATCACTATGTCAATTGTGTTTACTATCATCGTGTCTCATCTAGGCGTTATCAATGTCGGATTTCACTTTTTCTTCGCAGACATCTTTAGCTTATAGGGAAAACCTAAACATTTATTCAATACCTTTTTTTATATCGACATCTAGATACACTGCTTGTTTATGTGAAGCCATTTGAAAGAAATTCGCCAAGATAAATTTATAAAAATGTTTTATGATTCATTTAATCTTTCCAACAAAAACGGTCATACCTATAAATTATTTAACCTTAGAAACAATTTCTCTTTAATTCTGTCATGAAGTGAAAAAAGATGGATGTCTTTAAATAAAATTATTTAACCCTTAACCCTTACTAAGAGAACAAACAAAGAATTTTTACCAAAGCACGACCTTTGATGCGATGAACTCCAACAAAATATCAATGAATGACCTCATCTTTCTTAGACATCTAAAATCACTGTTCAGTCCTGCAATGGGTTTGATTTCCAAAAGGTTATATTGAGGTTTATGATCGTTCTATGTAAAATACAGAACATTCCCCTTCATGATTATTATACAAAATAGAAGTTTAATGTTTTTAAAACATTAATAGTGATATGCTTTAGCATTGCCGTTTGTTCATTGAAAAATAATTGTGAAATGTGTTTCGAATTTTATTCATGGAAAATAGAATCTAACAATACTGTACATGTCAATTTGTTTAAGCATTATAAAACAAACAGTAATGGTCGTTTCTCATTTACTGTTAGAACAAAAATAATCATTTATTATATACAAAAATAATAATCAATAATTGTTTCACAAGAATCAAGATAGAATTATAACTTCTATTTCCCATAGCTTAACACACACAGCATCAATATTCTATTCCTTTTCAAATCTTCTGATAGGCACATGTTTGCTGCATATTACTTATTTTTGATTTGTATTCATTTTATAGTGAAATGAATATAAAACATGTTAAAAAAGTCTCTCAAATATGTTAATATAAAACCTTTAAAAGAGGGATTGCTCTTAAGTTATTAATTTTATAAGGAATTAAAAAAGAAGTATGTCTTTAAATACAATTATTAAACCCTTAACCCTTACTAAGAGAACAATAAAAAAGGTGTTTATTTGTTTGTTTACAATTTGTTTCCAAAACAGGATCTTCGATGCGTTAACAGCATATCAATTAACAACATGGATTTAGATATATCTAAAATTATCGTTCAGTCCTGCAATGGGTCTGATTTCCAAAAGTTAAATTAAGGTTTTTTGTCACCATTATCGGACTTCGTTCTTATAAACACTTTCAACTAATAATACCTCATTAAGGAATTACAATTAACGTTCGAGGTCTAAAATCAATGCGGAGAAGGAAAAGAAGGAAAACGTCGCGATGTTTTACCAGGTTTGTTTGATTGATAAGAATCAATATAAAGCTTGGATATCCAAACAGATAATACCGTTATTTAACCCTTTTATGATCATCATCAAAGCTTTTTACGGATCCGACACAACAAAAAGCATTAACTTTTGATTAATTTGCTTTAAATGTTTTTCTTAGGGAATCAGTATCACCGCTGATAGACTTTACTTCCTCGTGTTAACAAAGTAGTTAATTGATCGTTCTATGTAAAATTTATGGAAATTCCCTTACATGGTTATCATACAAAGTAGAAGTTTAAATTTTTGAAACATTATTCGTGCTATGGTGTAACATTGCAGTTTGTTCATTGAAAAGTAATTGTGAATTTAATTCCGAATCCTATATATATGGATTATAAAATCTAACACTTGTGTATATATCAATTTGTTTAAGCATCATAAAAAAACAGTTATTTTTTTTTCTCATTTACTCTTAGAACAAAAATAATCACTTATTATATACAAAAATAATAATCAATAATTGTTTCATAAGAATCAAGATATAATTATTACTTCTCTTTCCCATAGCTTAATGTATACAGCATCAGGTTCTTGTCGTATTCATACAAATATACAAAGAGGTACTCTAATTAGAATTCGCTCCTACACTACAGGTAACAATTATACATGGTATCGTCTTATGCTCAGATATTTACAAGTATGTATCAGTTCTTGAATCTATGATAGTTACAACATAATATAACTCATAATGCATTTTACGTACTGTTCTTTCATCCTATCCCACACCAGTTAAAAACCAGTTACCATTTACAATTTTCTTTCAACTCATCTTCGAAACTGACATTTTATGAATTTAGGAAATGTTAATATATAACACAAATACCTGCTAAATTTTGATCTGCCATACATGCACATTTCGAAACAACCATTCCTCATCAGTGACACTAGGGGCCGAAAAGTTTGATAGATAAAGAACATAAGCAAAACAGTGGAAAATAATGAATCTAAAGTTCCAAAATTATATGAATAAAATTTAAGCTAAGGAATGCTTTGCTTTTCTGACAGCACAAAGTACTGCCTGCTGAGTTATGGATACTCTCGGGGAGTTTTACTCCACCAGCAGCGGTGTTATAAATAGATGCAACCTTAACTATTCAACTAACTTCAGCTAAGTATACCAAACGATGTAAAAAAAATCGGCAATTGTATTTTTAATTGATTTATATTGCAAATAATGCCATCGATTTAATTTTGTACAAAATAAATAAACATCAACTCATAAATACCGAAAATTGTATGATTTTTGTAATGTTGGGACTGAGCAGACTTTTTAAACGATTTAATCTCACGAACAAAAACTTTTATAAATGTAACAAATCTTAACAAGCAACCATCGTTATGGTTTTCTGATTTATTTATCAGGCCCAACTGACGCATTGGCTCATGAAACACACATAATTAGATAAAACATTTAAACATACGACAAAAAGTATATTGAAAAGTTCAGCGCACATGGATGTATGTTTAGGTTAAAAACATTTATACATCAAGATTTCTTGATCTTGTTTCCTACGATTCGTCATCTTAAGTATTTTGGTTGTAATTTCAAATCTATTAATATTTATTTATATTATTACAATATTAAACATATTAAGTATTGAACACTCCAAGACAAGCTGTAACAAAGACAATATTATTGATATACCTACTTACCGATATTGAACCGTCTTTTTTGTGCCGTAGAAACAATATAGAATTGTAACAAAATATATACCGCGTAGGCTTTCATAACTATATATCTTCAAGCATCACCTGTGGAAAATACTCCTAATACTTAAACATTGTCTCCATTTGTTTTAAACAAATCTAAAAGATCAACAACGCATGCTCAATCGGAACAATATTTTTTCCATCATTTGTGCAGTCAAAATAAATAACAAAATAGATTTGTATGCTGCTAAGAAATTTACGACTTCACCTAAAACATAATTAGCTTGTCAATTTGAGGGTGCCCTAACGCGTATTCACTGACTCATTAAAACTAACCACTAACTCTATTACACGGTAAAATCAAACCAAAAAGGTACCAAAAACGATCAATATTCTCCTCGACACCGACAAACACTCGCATGCTATAATCTAGAGAACGTTCTGATAGTCTTTGTGTAAAATTTGAAGATTTCCAACACATACATGGTTATTGTATTAATAGGAATTCCTCCAAAAACGCTGGTTTGTAAATTTAATTGTAGCTTTCGGTCTTAAATCTGTTTTTTTTCAGAAAAAAAAAACCTTCTTAAAAGGTTTTCCAATGATGCATACTGATTTGGCCGCACAAGCTAATATGGTTATCAAAAACAATACTTGATATTGACATTGGTGATCTTAGACTAGGCATAAAATCTCATGTTGTATTAATTTTGTTTTAGATTGATACATATCATCGTCCTACGTACGAAAATATTGTTCAGATGTAATAATAGTGGAACAATGTGCATTTTTCTACATCGTGTTATGTGCTCTGATCTTTGCCATAATATTGTAGAGTATAATATTTTGGCATTGTGATTTCGATGTGTGTGTGTGTGTGTGTGTGTGTGTGTGTGTGTGTGTGGCTAAATCTCTATCACATACCAGAGGATATGTGGTCCAAAAGATTATGTAGTCACGTATTCCCCGTTGTATAAGGGGTGTAGGAGAAATGTTGACATATTCGACGCATCACAAAAGCAATAAAACACAAACACAAGTTGACAAAAAATCCTTTTATATTATGCATAAACTACATTTAATTCTCTTATTTCTTTTACCTTGAGACGGCTTTTAGGAAATTTGAGTAAAACTTCCAGAAATTCATACGAGAAAACGTTTGTGGATAATGCTGACAAATGATTGTAATATCGCATTAAATGAAGCATTTAAACGAAAAGTTTCATAATTTTGCGGGGTTTTTTTGCAGACGATTTTACGTTTTTGAATTTAAAGAAATATGCAATCAGCAAGGTTATTAAAAATATTTGGTGAGCAAATAATAATAATAATAATAATAATAATAATAATAATAATAAATTTTAACTTTAACAAACCAAGTTGAAATTTAATGGGTTGAATGGTATTTAAAATCTGAAATGTGAAATGTACAATATAATAAAGGGCATTATAAAAATTCAATCTGGTTTCCAATAAGTTTTTAGTGGTATTCTCGCAAGACCTGATTACTGGCAGTCTGAACCGTTGTATAACAACTGCTACATATTTAGCTAAGAAATTGGATTAAAATTTGATATCTCGTCTACTCTAAAGCTTATAATTTAGTTTGGGGCCATCTGGCGGTTCAAAAATCAGAATCGAATCAAATTAGTTCAAATAAGTACCAATGTAAATGTATTTTGAATAAAAGTAATTTTCAATCATGAGAATATGAGATTGAGATGCATAATCAATGATTATTATATGTCTTCCGTGTTCTACAGTAATTTTATAAGGTCAACATATTTATGTCTAAGTACACCTTGCTAGTATAAGTTTACTAAGAAATCGATTTTAAATTTCCGTTTTAAAAGCATTAATGAGGAAAAAGACATTAAAACCACATTGTATAGAGGAAAAAAGGAAAGGCTGAATTAGCATTAAAGAAAGGAACCTGTTCTCTCTTTGGTTAATATTGATTGTGCAGGTTCTGGTCAAGTGTTTGTTGAAAATGGTTTGAAATTCTGTTATAACTCCGTGGAAGGGTAAAAGGCTTAAACTTGGTCGATTTGAAATAAAATCAAACAATTATATTGTTATTGTATATAAACATAATAACTAGAAAAATACATAGAAAATGTAATAATATATTTACCATAAGATTCACCTTGTTTGATGCAAACCAACATATCTCGTTTTTAGTTAAATGTCACAAAGCCAATTGACTTTGTTTTAATTACATCTAACGGCTTCGTAAATATCATATCTCTTCTTGGATGATTCCGTTTACGATGCATTAGGTTTTGGTATACCTATCAATTTTATATCGTGATAAATGACAAAATAAAACCCTAAAGCAAATGATTTTATGTAAGGAATATTAATTTCCTGGCTTTTTTATATACCGTTTCAGAATTTAAGATGAAGCGTATTGATCCAAATTTCCAGACATACTTTTTATCCTAATATAGAGTATTCGATTTGCACTAAGGTATTTATTTCATACAGAATCAGTTTTATGCAGAGCATTTAATCTTCTTGTATATAAAAAGTAGTATGTCAACAAAAAAATAAATAAATAAATAAATAAATAAAAAAAGAAAAGAAAGAAAACAATAACAAAACAAAATCAAAAAGTGGATATTATTCTACTTATTTTAGTATTTTAGTATTTCATTGTTAATATTTCTATGGATGCGTGCCGTTTTCGCATTCGAATTTTAGGACAGGAAATACATACATCACTTTTCCTCTGCCAAAATATTTGTTAAGACATATATTCACAATAATTTTTTTCGATTAAAATGTTGACGTCGATATATAAAACATATTTTAACAAATTAAAATATGTCTGGTGTTTCTTAATGTAGTGTGTTGGTCAGGAACGATAGAGATCCTTTTATTCATTTACAAAGTCCAGCTTAGAGCCTTTAAACAGTCAAGAGTAAGAAAAAGAATTAGTTTAAATAATAGAAAACAACTTCGTAGTCTCTGTTTTTTATGGCATTCACTTATACCAGTATTTGTAGCATTGGCAAAACAAATTTTTATCGCGATATATTTGAAATATTGTTTCTCTATGAACTTTTTGTGAGTGACGTTGTTTTTCGATAGATTGATAAAGTGTAAATTAATTACAAGGAATGATTTTCCGAAATGTGCACATGTGGCATATCAATATTTATCGTATGGATATCTGATCTTGTTGATATGGGTTTAACTCTATCTTGTATTAGCGCGCCATATAAAAATATTCAAAAAAGTGCATATGGTAAACATTTTTTTGAGATTATAATATTTCGAAAGTAAGTTCCATAAGTTTCATGTATAATACAAATACTAGTTAATTTTTGATGTGCCAGATGTGCACATTTCGGAAATTAATTCCTCATTAGTGACTTTAAGACCGAAAAGTTTGATACATAAAAAATATATATGCCAAACAGTTGAAAATAATGAATCTAAAGTTTCAAAATTATATAAATCCAAATCCAGCTAAGGAATGCTTTGCACGAGGGAACAAACCTTAGTTTTAAATAAATTTCAAATTTTAGACGACTGAAAATTTTGCTAAATGGTAAATTTTCTGACAGCACAAAGTACTGCCTACTGAGTTATAACTTTTAACGAATTTAGCCCTTTCTTATGCACTGTACGATCCAACGATTATTGGGACTTAATCATGCTCATATGTATCGCAACAAAATTGAGTATTAATCTAAATATGCGTATCATTACGTTTATATGAAGGCAGAAATAAAAAGTAACATTTGTTCTTTGTTTTGCAGCAAATACATTTCAGATTCAGAATATGTCGTCCGTATCAGATATCTCCTTAAAACAAATTAGATTATATAAAGTCACAACATTTTAAGATTAACCAATTTTTGATCAACTGTTGAATAGTGATAATAGGTTAAATGAGAAAAAAACCTAAGACTACGGCCACCTGTATACTGATTCACATCAATTTCAATTGTTAAGTTCAAATATACCCTAGTGAGAAGTTTTTCTAATTATTAAAGTTGAAGTGATGCCTTCTTAATGTATAAATGTATACTCAATATGTGTTAATAATTGTAATATCTTTTTACTAGTATTGTTGTTAAACTGAAAGATAACAGATTGCTTTTATATTTGTTGCCATAAGTATTTAAAATACTAAAAAGATCAGAAAGTTAAAAGCCATCAGAAAACTTGTATATAAATTTATATAATGATTAATAAAAGTAAAACTTTTCGTTTTGAGGACTTGTTAACTACGTATTTTATACATTATAATTTTAAAAAGTGCTAAAAAAAAGTTGTGATAAATAAATAGATAGATAGATAGATTACCTAATTTGAAGCAAAGTCTTAATGGCGTTAAAGTTAAGAATACAAATTTATTTTTGACAAATTCTGAATAAAAAATATGACATCAAAAGTTTAAAAAAAATTTGACGTAATTTAGTGATGTTTAATTTGGCAGAGAATCATTAACTTGCCAGTCAAAAGTAAAATAGGATTCTAAAGAAAACCTGAATACAATAATATAGATTTGCCGCAGTACCGAATAATACCTTTCTTGTTCTTTTTTATATACAGAAGCATTTAAAATAGAATTAAAAAAATATCTTTAACATGTGATGACCCAACCGTCAGATCATATAGTATAATCAATGATTTGTCCCTGATATGATTAAATTTTGTAGAATTGGCACAGATAATTATCATGTCCCAAAATTGATTTAAAAAAATAATTTATATAATAGAAAAAAATTCACTTGTAGTGTAAAAATGTTCTGGGTTTTTGGTTACACAAGAAGTGTAGATTGGAATACATTACAGAATTCAATCGTGCCGACAGCTTCAAATATTCTCCTAAAACAAATTCGACCATATGAAACAACATTTAGATGAACCAATTTCCGACTAAAAATTGAATAATTACAATAATTGACATAAGAAAATAGGCAAAGACTTTGCCCATTCGTATATATTTGTTACATACGTATCTAATGAATATTAGTTCAAATGTTCCTTAGTGAGAATTATTTCGAATATTGTATTCTACTTTTATAGTTTAAGTCCATACTTTCCTTATGGATAAATATATACTCATTAAATGTGTGTATATGTAAGAAAAGTCAAGATATAAAATATGTTTATTAGTATTGTACATAAACTGAAAGATAATAGATTGTATTTAATTCTGTATTCTACAATAATAAATAGAACAGACAGCTAAATGCCATCAGACTATATTAACTGATGTATTGATAGATAAAAGAAAAGCGTAAAAAGTTTATCATTTTGTGTTAACTTTTGCCTTAAGGAACATTTGAAAACAGTGCTAAAATGTTATTTTTCTAAAACATAGATGGTTACTTACATGTAACTTGAAGCAAAGTCTTCATGGCGTTAAAGTTTAAAAAATACATTTTATTTTAGACCAATCCCGAATAAACAATATGACATCAAATGTTTTCTCGACATCTTTTTTTGATATTTAACTAACAACCATTTATTTGCCAGTCAAAAGTAAAATATGATTCTAGACAAACCTGAACGCATTGATACACAGATTTGCTGCAGTGCTGAATATTGCCCTTCTTCTAGCTTTAAAAATGGAATTAAAAATGTTCTTACCGCATGACGATCCAACTTTTAGACCATACATTTTATTTAATGTTTTTTTCTTTAATATGTTTAAACTCGTAATCGTTACTGTTTCTTTAAAACAAAATTAATCACGAATACAAACAACAAGTCCATTCGGGACCAGGTTAATCTATTGATAAAGATAGTAGTCTTCAATTGTTTTTTTCTGACATTGGAGTGTTGAATTCCGGTGAAGAGATGAAACTTACGAGATAACTCGAGATAGAGAATTTTTCTGTAGACTATTTCTGATTTCCTCTCTCTCTCTCTCTCTCTCTCTCTCTCTCTCTCTCTCTCTCTCTCTCTCAATATTACATATTGGTAATATGTATGCAAAAAATGCGTTAACACATGTAGCGGATTCAGTTAATTGCTTTTTATTGTTCAATGATACACTTTAATAAAATAAAATTGTTTCTTTTTGTAACACACACACACACACACACTTATCATGCATTGTATTCCTATTTATGCAACAGGTTTTATACAACTTCAGTTAATTTTCTTAAAAGTGTGATTAAAAACTTTATACAAATCTGTAAGCTTTTTTAACTTCAAATAAATTATTTACTGTTTAATTAACGTTTCAAGTCATAATCCTTCAAAATAGTTTAAACATTTTTTTTCTGTTTTAAAGGTAAAAAAATGCTCTAGCAACTTAAAGTTAGCATTTGCTTCAATTTTTCATCATTAATAATAAAAAATGAAAATACAAAGGACAAAAATGAAAAAGAAAATGTATGTTTTAAATCAGTTTTAAGCTTTGTTAAATAGGACAAAATGTCTCCACACAAATACATTTTATTTAATCCAGGATACTCATGTCTCAAAGCGAAAAAGTTTTTGCTACAATTAATCTAAATGAAAAAATATAAAGGTTTTCAAATGCAAAAAATGATGTTTAATTGGTTGCGAAAAGAGTAGAAAGTAAAATAATAATGTTATACGTCTCTGTGAATATTCTTACACTGATACCGATACAATCAATTCTGTAAAAAAGGCTTATCTAGACATATTCAACGACGTTCGGCAAGCGAACTAACGATATCTCTAACACTAAAATTTGCGCGAGTGGTATTCGAACTTAGGCGTTGAGATTACCTTCTACCCATATACTTTAATTCTAACCGAAGCCCGTTAAGTTAAACACGATCATCATTCTACACGAATAGTTTTAGTTTAGACCTCAATGGCTTCTTTAATTACATTTTAAAACTGAATTGTGATAAATGTTTTAAGACAATTCTTATGGTTTATGTGTAATGCATTTACACAATTTCTTTTATATGTTTACAGAAATAAAGAACACAGATATTCGTCTCAATTATTTGAGATTTACCAGTAACTATTCTATATATCCGATTGAAGGTAAATTGAGTGTCCAAAAAACCTACCAGCAAAAAGAACGAAAAGAAATCTAGTTTGTTTAAATAACAACTATAAAGTGACCATTCTTTTGTGTAGATTTTCCTTCAGCTGTTTTACAGGAAATCATATCTAGTCTTCTACTGTTCCATTTCCATCGTAAAGTAAAAAATGCAAATTTAGATAGCATATTGATCTAAACTTTTTGTCTTAATTTTGTAATTAGCTATTACGCTAATTGTCAAGTAACAGAAACCATATGACAGTGTACATGTTTATACGTATTTGACACATATTGATATCGTATCTTTAGTTATATTTCAGAAATGTTTTATTTTTCTTTTTGATAAGATTTATTCATCTTTAACATACAAGAATATCCTTAACGAATAAAAAAACATCAAGAGATTATTATAATTATTATTAGTATTGTTGATAATATTATTATAATTATTTTGACAAAAAACAAAGTTGACGAAAATAACCTCTGTAAGTTTAAATTGGTTAAAAACGACTTTATATGTACTTGCCTTTGATGTATAATAAAGACATGCTCTAATCCGAAGTTAAAAATTTTACAATGGTTAGTTGAAAGTTGTTTTACTTAAAATGAGCAGTTTTTTCAGGCTTTCTTGAATAACCAATGTTTCATTAATCCTAAAGGATTAATCTTATTACAAGCTTATGCGGCGCGCGAGTGACTCTAATTTGCATTTTCCTAATGCTCACGTTTGGTGACCGTGAAAATGCTAGTTTACTCGCTCTGCAAAATGCAGATAAAAACACAAACACAAACCGTCAATGTAATAGTACCAATCTAATCAGCAAGGTTTTACGACAAGAAAAAAACCTTATGTTTCTTACTTGCGGTCAACCAGGATACAACCCACAGAAGTGATCTGCCCTTACCATTAGGCCCTAACCGCCCTATCGACTCGTTTTTTGCTAACCTATCTGTGTACAAATTGATCGACCGACTTTACCTCATATTACCTTGACCACGTTGGTTTTCAAGCTTTTAAAAAATAGCTGAATTTTTATTTAATGAAATTTTTCTACCTCAAAAGTACTAAAGAACGAATGAATTTAACTTTACATGATTTTAACACACACCTACTGGATAAAAAATATATTATATGCACTAAATTCGTTCTGCTTAAATCTAAAACCTGTATTGTCTTTATTACTAATTCAAAACCAAATTGAAAAACCGCATTAATAAAGAAAAATTCCAGAAAAATGAAATATATTTAAATCAAGATGTCGCAGGAAGACAAAATTACATCGATCAATAAATAATTTTTAAAAACAAATTACTTTAAATAATTTATGTTGTGAATTGCAGTGGTTTATTATTATTATTAATTAATCCGCTCTTGTTAAATCGAAACAGTGGTATCTACGACATAAGAATAGAATAAAGCTGGGAGAAGGCAGTATTAATGTCGGATAAAAAAAAATTGTGAAGTCTTGTATTATATCTACTTAAGGGCTCAGGCAAAACCAATTGTTCCACAGTTAGTGGTTAATAAATACACACGGCTGACAGTTTTGTTTTGTGTCAATTTTTTCTTCAACAATCAGATTCTTGTGTTATAGGTGGAAAATATATAATTGCTTTGAAAAACCAATTAGTTTTCTATTACAGGGATTATAAATCACACCACCATTTGTTTTTTCATAATAAGATATTACCAGACAAGCTTATTTTATTGTTAAGTATAAAGCAAAATACTATTTTATGGTAAAGTTAAACACAAAGATATTGTTTTATCTAAAAAATCAATTTTGTATATCAGTTGTGAAAGCATTAAGTAGAGAAAAAGCAAACGCAAAACTTAACTGAAGCTAAAAGGAGATGAATTATGCAGTTTATATTTGTTTTTTTATTGCATTTATTACAGATCAAACAAAAGTAGATATGGCATCCAAAGATTCCGTTTTACTTACTTTTCTTTAACTTTGATTTACAATGACATGCAAAAATATTTTTGTACTTAATTTTAAAGTCTAAAATATTAATTCTAAATTAAAATGTAATAAAATTTATTTTTTTAAACTTCTACTCAAAGTATGAATCACAGTTAAGTAAATCTTTTAAAAGTCTTCAACCGCTCTAAAATCATGTATGGTAGAATAGACCGATGAAAGCATATACATTCGTCTACTGAGATACTCATAAACTTAAAGTCTTTGAAGTTGAAAAAATATTTTAAGATGGATTTTACAACAAAGTTGATAAATGTGTACCATTACGGTTTGATCTTAGTTGCAATGTCTTTTTTCAAATACATGTGTAAAGTAACATGTTTAATTTCTTTATTTTGAAGTCTTTTTCAAAAATTTTGTACATTTTCTAAAAATTATGCAACGATTTAAGAAACGATACACGATACATTCGACTGTAGTATATATATATATATATATATATATATATATATATATATATATATATATATATATATATATATATATATATATATATATCTTCTTCTTAATTGAAGAGAGACAATAAATATATATATAAATTAAGTTATATGATACGAATCTAGTTGAGTGTTTCATTTCATTTGTAAATTTGCCTATCATCAATTTTAACTACACGCTCTTTGGCTACAAATTTAAAATCTTGTTTTTAATCGAAATTCGTATGAAATGTATACAAGCAATACAAAAAATCTAAATGTGTTGTTAACCAAATAAAAGGAGAACAAAGTAGTTTTGAAAAAAATAGTTGTTCAAATAAGCTATATGTAAAATAAATATATCTATATAATAGTTGGAAGGTGTAAAATCTATTATGAACGAAGATAGCATTTTATATGCTTAACAATTTTTATATATAACATTTTCATTAAAATCAGTTGATTTCGTCACTTTTATTATTATTATTATTATTATTATTATTATCATACTTATTATTATTATTTTTTTAGTTCTTACTATTGAATTAAAGTTTTTAATTTGGTAAACATGATTTTTGTGACAGGGACAATTCATGGAAAGTACATCAAAACAGCGTTGTTTTAAGACATTGATGTTTTCACTAGAAATAAGGGGAAAATGGAATAAAGTTTGATTATATTGTCGTTAGACAGTTTTAGTACTGATTATTTGATTGTCGGATATAAAAATATTGTTAATTGCAGGAAGAGGATGTATACAAAAATACTTGTTAAATTTTGATTTGCCATATTTGCCCGTTTCGGAAAATGATCTTTGACACAAGGGGCTGAAAAGTTTTATAGATAAAATATAAGCCGAATAGTTAAAAAATTTAAAAATCAAAAGTTCTAAAATTTTATAAGTCAAAATCCAGCTAAGGAATGCTTTACATGAGGGAACAAACTCTAAAATAAAATAAATTTCAAAAATTAAGACGGCTGATTATTTTGCTAAATGTTACGTTTTCTGACAGCACAAAGCACTTCCTACTGAGTTGAAGACTCCTTCGAGGAATTTTTCTTCGCCAGCATCGGTAGCCGCTAAAGGGTAGTAAATATGTAACTTAATACCTGTTAACTTTTGATGTGCTATATGTGCACATTTCGGAAAATTGTTCTTCATAAGTGACATTAGGGACTGAAATGTTTGATTGATAAAAAACGTAAGCCAAAGATTTGAAAATTAATGAATCGAAAGATCCAAAATTATATGAATCCAAATCCAGGTAAGGAATGCTTTACATGAATAAACGATAGATTTGAATTTATATTTAAAAATTGAGACAACCGAAAACTTTGCTAAAACATATTTTCTGACAGCACAAAGTACTGCCTACTGACTTCAGGATACTGCCTTCTGACTTGACGATACCCTCGAGGAGTTTTACTCCACCAACAGGCGTACCCGCTTAGAGGTAGTAAACGTGTAATTTAAATACAAGTTAAATTTTGAAGTGCCGTCTGTGCACATTTCGGAAAATCGTTTCTCATTAGGCACACCAGGGACCGAAAAGTTTAATAGATAAATAATACAAGCCAAAGAGTTTAAACAATTCGTCGAGTTGATTCTTAACAAAAGTTTCCCCCGAACCTTATTAGATATCGGGCCGTTTAATCGCAACTCTCATATCTCGTAATAAATACAGTTGGATCTGGTTTTTACTTTTATCTTTCGTTGCGTTTGGTATAGTGTTTATGATTTAATTTCACTAGCATGCTCAGTTTTCAAACATTTCATGTTTCTCTTAAGCAATGCACTGAAGAATTATCAACCTTGAAACTCAGACATTAATTCTGATGAAATTCGGTAAGATCATGACCAAAACATATTTCTGTGAAACATTTGATAAATCAGGATAAGACTTAAAGTCTTATTCCAAAATATATAGTTTAAGCACTACGTGCTGTTGTCAGCAACATTATATTGGCTTGACTCAGATGTGTACTTTGTTCTTAGTATAAATTAAAAGAAATTAATAAAAGTCTAATTACAGTCTAGTAATACAGTACTTTCAAAGTGTTTAATTTTGAACAAAGAACAACAACTCGAAGAATTGCGTTTTACAAAATATTTTTATAATCAATCTGAGATAAGCCTTTGTACGTACAAAGTATTTCTGAAAACGCCCATAATGTATACACTTGTTTCATCACTAGATATTTTGCTAGAAAGAGTGCAACACAAACACACACACACAAACACATATATAAATCATCAATATTTGAATGTACGATCACCTTTTCAACAATGTGGTCAGTATAGAAAAAACTTGTGTCTTGAATGGTTTGAAGGTTCATCAAAAATTATCTTGTTACCCTATTCCAATTAGTGTTTTATAAAAAAGTTTCGAAAATACTTCTTTTTTTCTAAATCACTACCAAATAAACTTTTACATAGTTTATTTCTTGACATCTCAATTTTAAAAAATTTCATATTCGGATAGAAAAGATTCAAAATAAATTTTGCAGACCAAATTAAAAAATGTAACCCAGAACAGAAAACAATAAGTGTTACTAAATTTGAAAACTCTCTGAACCCATGTTTATGTTTTACGCATTGTTTAGTTGTGAGACTGCAAACATCCAGTAAAATCAAGATAAACCATGGCATTCTTTTATATCAAGGTATTACATAACGTGCAACACATTTCGTTTAAATGCTGGATTATCATTTATGTTCTAGTGTTTCCTTTTTATTGCCTCATCAACGTATCTTTATATACCTTTAATAAAAGTACCTTTTCTTATGTAATGGACTAAAACATTATAAGAACACAAAGTAATGAGAAAATCCAATGTTTATTTCAAATTCTGAGTGTTTTTACATGTACACAAAAACAAAAAATAAAACATCTTTTTACAGATTGATTTTTAAAAATGCATGTTATATTTTTTAATCATGAGAAAAAAAGATAATCACATTTAAAATTAAAGAATACGATTTTCATGTCATAATGAAAGTGTTTATAATCGAATTATCTCAAACATGCAACAGTTACAAATATGACAAGATAAACATTGATGACAGTGAAGAGAATTATATACATTTTCAAAGAGGATAGAAAAGTTCGGTTTGCGCGCCCAAACTATAAGTCTTGTAGACATTATTATTTATAAGAAGGAATAAGTCATTAATATTTTAATCAGATGGTTATAAGAGGCGATGTATACACATATGAACCTTTGACTCAGAAACAAATCGATGGCTTTTTTTATTAATAACATTACATGCAACTACATATGCGTAATGAAGCAGATTTTTATAAAGCATCGCAAATAGGTTCAATTTACACAGTTTAAAGAATACATAGACTAAATATCTTTTGTATAATTTTAACATATAACACGCTCACAAATGCATTTTCACATACGTTTTATGTTACTATTGTTACAGAACTTCGGGGATGGTAACGAAACAAATGGACAAATTATTGATTTCAACAAAGCATGCGGTATGTGTTGTAAAAAACACGTCAATGACGTAAAAAGATGTGCCTGTATTTTATGAAATTGAGAATATCAAGAAAAAATTACAAATCTATACTTTCAAAAGTAGAGAAAATAAACACGGTAAAAGATATGTTGTTCTAACAGCAGAACAGGAATGAAATGGAATTGATTAAATTGTTACATGACATTTTATTATCACACCAAGTCCTTACATGAAGTTGAAGATTCTATATATACATTACTTACACTTCCTTGTAATAACGAAAGATAACAGAAATGAATCTTGTAACAGTTGAAGAAATGGTTCAGTGATGATCCACATTACACTCTCATTTACAAAAAAAACTTATAAAAAGACGCGTAACTATATGATATTTGTAATTATGTTTTTTTGAATTATCTTGACTATAAATTGTATTGAACGACAAAAATACGATAACAAACATAAAAGAGTCTGCTTGCTCAAGAAATGAAGATATAACCACAAAAATATGACATTTCAATTAACAAAAGCATTCACTCTTTAAAAAACGTTAACTTAGCAACAGTTAATGTTGAGAAGTTCAACAACAATATATACATTCTTAAATACCAATTTTAACTTTTGAAAAAATGTACTTAAAAGACTTTAGTTGTTGTAGCTTGCATAATAGTCCTTTCAAATAAATCTATATCTTCATTTTTTATCATAATAATGACAAACTTCGTGTCAATGGTAATTTAGCCAGAAAACTCCTATTGTACTTCGACTTCCAAATTTGTGCAACACTTTCCGTTTAAGCATCGATTGTTGCAAAGGAAATACCCAACATCTGTTCACTCTTTATTACACTAAATGAAATTTGTTTTTTTCATAACCAAATACATCCAGAACTTTGAAGCAAACAAATGCAATATATTTTTAATGTTAAAATGATGCTTTGTAGCCACTGTGTCATACTTGAGTGTGTGTATTGGTATCTGGATAAGGATCAAATCCTGGCAATTGCGTTGGTCCCGTGTATGTATACTGAAAAAATAGCAAAGTATAGAGTAAATGAAAGTATTAAAAACAGTAGATTATAACTGTTATAATGTCTCGTGTACCTAACAAAACAATAAGCTTTTATTTTGTCAAAGTTTTCCAAGGAATTTTGAAATTAAGAGGTAAAACTTAGATCGATTGTGTTAATTCACAAAACGCATTCTTAAGAAACCTACATTCCATGGCTACAGACATTGGATTCAAGCCTTGAATATGCAAAAGTATTTGATGAGATTGCACCTGACATCATTGTGTTTTTTATCCAGTGCATTTCCAAAGCTATGCTAATCTATATTTGTCTTAGTCATGTCTTATGTATCTACAATTTATCTTAATAAATAAATAAATTGTGAAGAGAGTTGTTTCCTAAAGAATCATGCATCTATACATGAATATAAATATTATGAATCATCTAATAGCATAAGGGATTTGTCTAAATGCTTTTTTTACTAATATTAAAGTGTCCATTCTAGAACATTTGCAAAAAATTGAACTACAAGGAGAAAGACCTTTTTAACAGGAAGACTGACTAAGGTTCTTACACTAGAACGTAAGATGGAGGGTTCGAACTTAAGCGGTCAAGAACACAGTGATATGAAATGATGGCCAGTTTCTTAGATAATTTGGGTTTGAATTTGGTTTTGATTTTAGAAGATTCATGTAGTAAAGAACAAATTCAATTCATCAAATATTTTTTTTATTGTTTTATGGAATTAGTTGTAAGAATTATTTATGTGTATATTGTACCGTTGACATAGATTTTCGTAATGGTGTAGAAGTTCCTGTTCCATCATGATCCAATGAACCACGGAAAGAAAGACGAGCTTTGCTTCGAAGCATAGTCCCAAATGTTGTCTGAAATATATGCACGTACGTCATTCATTCATTCGCAGTTATGCTTAATAAAGTAAAGCACAATTTTCTATTTAGGATACACATTATAAGTGACGTATCTGATAAACCAAGGGGAGTAATTATGAAGACTTTGTTAATAAGACTCTCTCTTTCATATCAATTCCGTTGTTGTTTTTTTTGGGGGGATGTGGGGGTTGGGGGTTAGGCCGTGTTAAAAATAACTAAAAAAGAATATAAAGGGGGTTGTGGATTTGAAGAGTAGTTAAAGTTAAAACAAGTATATGTATATGTTTCTTGAATATTTAAGAGTCAAATAATTCATTTAGTTTGGTATTGATGCTTTTGCTAAATATTAATCCGAACTCTAAATTTAAAAACATCAGCGATTGCTTATTTACCAATAAGAGACAGAGCGTTTGAAATTTTATTTTAAAACTAACCTTTGATTTTTTTGAATCTACAACAGATCGATAAAAGAACTCCAAACCCGCTATGAAGACGGCTAACACCAATCCTGATATCAATATATAAAATATACCGGCTACGTTGTGTAAAGTAAGAGCTGTCTGACCGCTATCCTGTTAAAACAGAATCATTAGATTTTTAATCATTAAAATTAACGTATTACGTTATAATTTGACCATAAAATTTAACTTCCAAGTCAAACCAACGTCTATTGATCCGGAAACAACACACACACACACACACACACACACACACACACACACACACTTTACAAGACTAAGTAGTGAAATACATAGACACATTTAGATATAAATTCGGAATATTAGTCATGTAATACAATATTAATATAAGCATGATTCACAGTTTATACAGTGTAAAACATTTCAAAAGCTTTTCTGCACAAATTATAGAACAGCCAAAACAAACTATGATTAGACATGTTTAAGACTTTGTCTAAAAAAAATTATATATTCAACTTTTACATGTACATATCGATTACTTTTAAACACATATTGAAAAGAAATTCTTATGTTACCATTGCTGTTCCAGTTTTTGGACATTCAGATGTATTATCCCACCATTTCTTTTTCAATTTTTCTAATTCTCCTGACTCACGAAAATGAAGGACGGCTAAGGTTAGTTTTTCTCTAAACAAAAAGAGACGAAAAAAAATATATAACAATAAATAGAATTCAATGAATTTCCTCCAGACTGAAATTTAACTTATTGTCATTTACGTATTACTTATGTTTTAAATCATTGAAATAAATAAACTAAAAATAAACAACTAAAACAATGAAGTTGTTCTTTAAAGTTGGAAAGGTTTATTACTGCTAGCAATACTTAACAGGATGGTATTCTCTGTAACCTTCTAAAACATTGGAATATTTTTTTTATTGCGACTTTGTATAGTAATACATGTATTAATTTGCTTTAGTTAAAAAAGAGACTTTACTTTACTTGTCATAAGGCAAATTACAATTAATAGTTAAACATGTATTTTTAAGTCAAGTTGACACCATTTATAAGAATACCTTACCTTAATTCTGATCCAATAGGAGTTGCTATTCCATAACCCTTTGAATCTAGATTACTTCCAACTTTCATTGTATCGCAAGGCTCTCTCATGTTTGTATATTCATTTAAAGTGGATTCTATGAGATAAGCGTATTTCCCGTTTTCCTTTCTTACTTTTGCAATACCATCAGTGTTTTTCTTCACGAAAACTGACGGAGATGTTGACGTCATGTAAGCCCACATTCTCTCATAAATAGCTACTTTTGATTGCTACGAAAGTAAAAACATATAATTTTTATACATAATCTAAATATCATACGACATCTTATTGCTATTCTTTATTTTTGATATAAATAAAACATAAGCTATTATAGTATCTAAAATTTTGATTGACAAGTCTTCATCACGAAACTTGATATGCAAGTATTCACATATTCAGAATTAGAATATTTTTTTTCAAGAATTTTAAATTTTTGTTTGACAGAATAACAATCTAAAATTTCAAAAGGAAGTTCATAAGGCATAACTGTTTACATCATTGTTATTATATTTAGTTCATTGTATGTTTTATTGACGTACAAATACAAATGGATCTAGATTAATGTCTTCGGTCATTTTTGTTTAAAAATTCAATAGAACATATTGACCTATCACTCCAGTTTAAATTGCTTAATTTTAATTTTTCTTTTTTTTAACATATTATATATATATATATATATATATATATATATATATATATATATATATATATATATATATATATATATATATATATTCTCGTTCTCACAACTTTTGTATACCAGGTCCGTAATATATACATGTACCTTGAAAAAATCTCTTGTTGTGCCGAAATCAAGAGATCCGTATTGTATGACAGTTTGTTTTGCTAAATCTTCAGCAGAATCAATGGGTGTACTCATTCGTTCAACAGTTAAAAAGGCAGCGAGATTAGCAGTATATGATGATATGATAATTAACGTAAAAAACCACCAGACACTCCCGACAATACGACCAGATATGGCTCTGTAAAATGGAAGCATACTTTTACTAAGTAACGAAATTATAAGCAATGTACTAAGCAGTCTAACAATATGTTAAAAAGACATGTTTAGCAAGGAACAAAAATGTTAATTTGTGCATAATCACATACACTTAAAGATACACTTTTCTTTTACACGCTCAGTAATAGAATTTATCTTCTAACCAAGCCCATCATTACTTTTTATGTAGGTGCTCATTAACGTTTATACGAAACATGTTTTATAACAATACTGCTCAGATTGCGAGGTTGACCTATTCGCATGTTCACTACCTAAAAAAACATCTTCAATACCCCCACAATTGATTGAACAGTAGAAAGTACATAATAATATATTTTTATTTGCCGTGTGGATTCCAATTCTCCAAGCTTGAAAAGCGTTGCGTTCATATAGACTACAAATCGCAAAAACCACGTGATTCCGAGTATGAAAACATATAAAATGCAATAGACAATCCGAAACTATAATATTACAGGTAAACAACCACGGCTGACATGGCTAAAACGCATTTACGATAATTTACAAGAACGGTTCATTAACATAACGCATGTTAAAAATATTTAATATAAAGTAATAATAATTTGAATATCAATAATGTACATGTTTTGTTATTTGTGGATAATATATCAATCGAATGTTAAAATCATTTTCTCTGACGAAAATGCACGTGCATGTTTTTTGTGGCTGTTGTGTCTACTGGGCTTCTTCCGATTTGCATCTGTTAAAGATGGGAATGTTTTAGTCTTAAATAAATAAATAATATTTAAAAAAAAAAAAAAAAAAAAGCAAGAGGACCAAAAGGCCCTAATTTGCTCACCAGAGTTTAAATGTAACTGGTATGTCTTAATAATACCTGGTAAGTCATAACGTGTTGCCTCAGTAGAAGTGGTTACAGAAAACATTATTTTTATTGTTTTGGTTTTTAGCTATGTAGGTCACTGTGACCTACTTATGGTACCCATAGCAACAAGAAACAAAAATGTGAATGAGAATGGTCTATAGATGCTATTGACTAGTATGAATAAGATGTAACCCGTAGTGTCTCAGAAGAAGTCTCTTGATGGATGGATGGATAGATGGAAGGCAGAGTGCCTATTCATAACAAAAACCCACATGAGCAATTTGCAGACTTTACAGATTTGACACATTAATTAAAATATTTTTTTTTAAAAATTGTAAAAGTCAACTGCAAATTATTTTAAAAAATTTGTTCAATTAGTTTAAATTATGTCACATAACAGTGATTTTGTAGAACAAAAAAAAAATATTTCAAGGTTTTAGTTATAACTACATACCAGTATTACATGTATTTCAAAAATAATAATTACAAAAGTAAAAGTTCATAAAATATCTTCCATGCACTATTGTAAGTCATAAAATTCAGAAATAAAAAAAGAAAAAAAAGTGGCCTCACTGGGAATTGAACCCTCGACCCTTGGGTTGCTTGAAAGGTCGAAAAAAACGACTTGTATTTGGAAAAAGAATTCACCTAAATTTATTCATTATTGTAATTTTGGTAAAAAAAGTACTATTTACATTGTATAAAAAATAAACGCAAAAATGCGTAACCTAATTTTTCACAAAAATTATTGAAATTCACAAACTTGGTATATAAGATGCTTTAGATGCCAAATATCACATAAGATTTTATCTTAGTGAAGTGATTTTGGAGAAAAAGATTTGATTTAGGTTTTCAACCATGTAGGTCAATTGACTAACATTTGGTAGCTATGGCAACCAAAAGCATAAAACTTAAAGGCAATGTTCTATAGATGCTTTTGACCAAGTTTGAACAAAATGTGACCAGAAGTTTCTGAGAAGAAGTCGTTTGAAGCAATTGTTGACGGACGGACGGACGGACGGACGGCGGAAGACGGAGGGTCTGCCTCTACTGATACCAATAGCTAACATGAGCACTTTGTGCTCAGGAGACTAATAACCGAAAAAAAAACAATTAAACTGTTTTAAATAATGTTTATTGTCAATATGAATGCACAAACTTCACAAGCAAACTGAATAACGCGCGTTAGACATACTGACAATGAACATCATTTTAAAACAGTTCATTTGTTAAGTTCAAGCGTTTTGTCTATTAGGCACGGTTAAGACCATTTTTAAGATGAAAGTTTCTCATTGAGTTTGTTCTTTTTGATTGTAACAAAATAAAAATAGATACTTACTTAGGAGAAATATCACAACCTTGCTGCATGAACGCCCCTAAAGAATACCAGAGGCTGTTGGATATTGTAAAGTCATTAGCGATATTAGAATCGTCTTGAACATGCCATTCTGTGGGACTAAAGCGACTTACTAAAAACAATACAACGCTTACACCAACATAAGCGAATAAAATACACATCCAAATTTCGTACGAAAGTGGGTCCATAAATGAGAAAACGTGAGCCACTTGGTCACTTGGCTTCTTTATCATAATGCTGATGCCAAGACTCATGTATGGTTTTGTAAAATCTATAAACCTCTCTCGTGCAGATGAGATTGTCATTGGTGCTATAATCATATCTGCTCTCTGAAAGAAAAACAAACCAGTATGGTTTAAAGTAATTTAAAGAAAGTTGAAATAATCAAACTATGATATTTTTATATTAATCACACTGTTTCCTATTTGTGAACAAAAACAAAGTCTATTAAGAATTCCTTAATATTGGCAATGTTTTAAGAAATATAATATAACTAGTATAATTGTTAAAATAGGAGCGTAGATAAATGTGTTATCAGTTAAAGCTACACCATCACTATTGCAACTATATACGAGAAATCCAACAGTTTAATGTTGAAATAAGACATGAAAATTTTCTTTTGAAGAACATTAACTTGGCAACAAATTGACGAAAGATTTTTTTTCAAACCGTCTTAAAAATGATTTTCAAATTGATTACCATCTTAACCGTTAATAAAAGAAATTTCTTAGACACGGTATAATTATAGCACACGAAATTCTCATGTGTTTTAAATGCATTGTAACGTCAGGAGTTTATATTTCAGGTATGTTAACATGTACCAAACGAAAAGGCCAAACCTATTCGACCTTTAGCAATGCGGGCAATATGATTCTAGAGGTCTTTAACGGTCAGGTTTAACTATGGCGAGATGCATCGGTTTGAAGGTCGCGTAACTTCTACACATGTATATTTTAATACCAGGCGATAAACGAAAAGAAGCCATTACCTTTTCTCAAGTCTTAAAAAGACCGGGCAAATTTCAAACACCCGAATTCTTATTTTCAGCTGGCAATTCCGAGATCGTCAGTATTTTAGAAAGATGATTAACGTACAAGATTGTGGTAGAAAAACAATATATTGCAATTTTCCTGCAAATACCTGGCCTCATTTTCATAATAATACCGTAACTAAGAATTTCATGAAATAAAATCTGACTAATTTAAAATCTTTATTATTTTGTTAATTGTTGAGATATTTAGTAAATTAAGATGTCATTTTGAAGATTACTTCAAGCGTGTAACATCTGTATTTAGTTTTAAGTTTATTTATAATTCAAAAAGTGATTGCTAAAATCTTTTAAATTTTGTGAAGGAAAATTTCGATAAAGGAATGATTTTGAAACAGAGACCTAATTAAAATATACAAAATATTGTATTCACTGATATTGTGCAAATATAAAGTAATTAAAAGTAATTAATATTATTGTTTACATTTTTCGTTAATTCGCCTATCATTCCATTCCATGTACCATTTGGCAGTTTGCTGCCGTAAGCACCGTCCGGAACTAAATATAAATCATAGGTAAAATTTATATGATTAGCAACTTTCTCTGCTAAATCGATACAAAAGCCTTTAAAATTTTCTTTCCCCGATGTTAAATGTTTCTCTTCAGCCGATTTATTTATATACATCACATATGGTTCTTCCTGCAAAAAAAAAAAAAATAAATAAAATAAAAATAAATAAATAAATAAAAAAATAAAAAAATAAATAAAAATAATAAATAAATAATATATATATATATATATATATATATATATATATATATATATATATATATATATATATATATATATATATATAAACTATGTCAGGTTTTGTAATAAATATGTATAGATTTGATGCTTATTGTATCAAAATATTTACATTATTCAAATATTTTTATATTCATTTTTTATTATTATTACAAGATTGCGTTTGTAAATGCTGTAATGTTTCAGAAGTTGAAGACGGAAAATATATTTTTAGTTAATTGTTATTCTTATTATTGTTTTAGATTCCACTCTTTAACTCGTAGATCATACATGTACGTGGCCGGATATTTAAAAAAAAAAAGAAAGATGTTTAAAAAATTTGCATCATTTATTATGTTGAGTTTTTTACATATGACACTTAAATAGAATAATAATTTATTATTATTATTATTATTATTATTATTATTGTGTCGTGACGGCACCCTTTTTCATGAAAATATTTCGATATATGGTTGACATCTTTCTTTTGCATATGAAATTGATCTGAATCCATCAATATATAAGCGTGAAAATATCATTAACAAGTTTCAATAATTTATAATTACAAAGGCAATGAAAGAGTCCATGATTACAGCAATAAACATGAATAATTCTATCAGTAATACATATTAATTTTCATAAAAACATACTAAAATTGTGACGATTCTTCGTTTCCTGGTCAATGGTACGCCTGGAGGAGGGGTGGTCGTTCTTGGAGAATGTGTACTTAGTCCTTCGCGGGGTGTAAATTTTCCAGTCTAAAACAATCAAACAAACAAAAAGCATTCACAATAATGAGAGCATATCTACATATACGAAAAACTGTAATTACAGTTTTTAAGATCGCGATATCAGCATCATTGGAGTAAAAAAAGGAGTCATTTGAGGTCATGTAACACGATTCGTCTGCATATTTTAGTCTATGATGACGTAACTGCTTTAAACTATCCTAGATCGGCTGTAAGCATTGTAGTTGTTGAACATGCTTACGTACTAAAGTCCATCCAGCACCAACTATTGAGACTACTTATTCAAGCGACTTTAAAAAGGTTGGTATTCAAATTTTCAAACAACATTTATATCTAAAGACGGACAATCCGAACAGGAAGTTATCCGAACTCCATTAGCACTTTTTGCTCTAAGATTTTTAAAATGGAAGGGAATCCGAAATTTAATTTAAAATGACACCATGTTTAACGATCAGCTACAAATAAAGTATAATTGATTGTTGGTAGTTAAAAAGTAAAAACAACATACACTAATTGACCTTTCACATAAGGTCAAATCATCACGATAAAGGGTCAAGGTCAGAGACAAGGTCACAAAGACCGTTCTGCATGCGTTGTCTTTTGAAAACTCTATTGTTTAAACTATATTGAGTAGTAATTTTATTGTTTTATTTGTGTATAACAAACAAACCAGTCTTTGTTCAAATCACAATCCCAAAAACAAAGTAAAAACTTTGAAAGCATGCAAATTTAATTATACACGTGAACTTCCATCAAGGGAGTGAGGCCGGGTGCTCCGGAAGGGTGAGCTCCGCTTGTCTAGCTAGCTACACCCGTCACGTGCAAGTCAACATTGAGAATGAAAGGATCAAGAAACTATGGTAAGTTAAATATATCTAGTATAAGTTTAGATACAGTAAGTACATACCGATCAACATTATTGCAATAGCAGTCATAAAACTTCTTGATTGTATTAACATTTTAATTTTTTCTGATTTACAGTATAATCTCAATGGTGTCTACTTAACTAAAAAAATTCCCGACATGAGCGATTTATATAAACATACTTACATTTGACATACCCATATTCATAGACGTTTCTAATAGGGGAAGAGTAAAACCTTTGCGGAATCCCTTTTCATCAAAAGCTAATTTCTTACCACTTAATCCATCTGTTGTAATCTAAAATTACAAACTGAAAATGTCAAAAAGTAGCAAAACCAATGCTGAAAATGTTGATGACACAATCAAAACTAATCAAAATTCCGTTGATTAAGTTGATAATTTAAACAATCGTCAATGGAGTTAATTGTTGTCAAGCTTTTTCAAACATGACGAGACAAATAAGTTGGTCGTCACAAATCACTTTTTAGGACCAAGTAAAATGCACAACAATTAGGCTAGAAACATGAAACTATTACGAACAAATACAAAGGGCTTTGGTCAAATACTTATGCAGTTTGCTTGACAAAAGCATTAAAATATACTACAATAATAATAATAATAATAATACTTTCGGTTTTCTATATATAAAGATATTAATATGAAAATGTCAAAAAAAATTAAATGAAAGAAAAAAAGGCAAGCACTCGCATGCTTATTATTAATGTAGCATATAACTCCTTTCCCTCCATCATGCAAGTGGCCTAAAGCGCGCGCTTACGGATCACAGTGGATCTAACCACCGGGTTCCAACCCACTTAGACAGATCCTTGTATAAGGAAGTTTGTCATTTTGCTTGACAAAAGGAAATGGTTTTCTACGCCACTCTGTTTTTTTTTCCACCATCCCAAAACTGGCTGCCTCAATATAAGGGATAAAACCACAAGGGTCGTGAAAAAACGTTAATCAAATCATTCTTTTATAATTCAATTCTATTTTGTTTCAAGCATTTTGATTGGTCAGATCTTTTCTGTTATTTTTGCATGAAAGAATTGGCTCTGTTGCAGGAACTACTTTTCTGTAATTTTTCTTGCGCATTGGTGATGTAAATTTCTCTATTTATTATTTATTTAAGTTGTAAAAGTTTTAATTACTTTTTTTTTTACTATTCTATGAATTGAATTATAAGAAATAAAATTAATTTTTCTCTTTGTTATGGAAAAAATGAAAGAATTGGACATTTTGCACACGTAACATAATTCGCTACGCGAATAATGCAGTGTGCAAAATGTCCAATTCTTTCATTTTTCCATAACAAAGAGAAAAATTAATTTCATTCCTATAATCATGCGTTAATTTGCTGTCCTTGAATGATCTTTTAGGTTTTGTTTTATTGAAAAGTTTAATATTTTATAAAGGGAAACAACTTACATTTTTCAACACTCGAATAAAATTGATTCCAGGTTGTATCGAAACATATTCTTTATTATCTCTACAGTGTCTTTCTGGTATCCGTACATGGGAATTTGTTTGTTCCAACTTTGTATCAAAAACCTTTAAGGCCCTGTATAAAAGATGCACTGCGTCGATAACCAAGGCTTGGTCAAACTAAAATTTAAATAGAAATTGTAATTGATTAAACCAATAAGTATATGAAAAACTTAAGGCTCTCATCTATGAAAAGATTAGAGTTTTTATATCGTTCTCTCTTTAAAAAATGTAATATATCTATAACAGATTAATGCCAATATCTAAATATGATTCCATTTATTAAGATGTATATCCCTGAAAATATTTTTGTTTATATAAACAGGTGAAAGGGAGGCAACTTAATCTTCAAGTATATTACTACATGCATGTAAACATATGACAATTTTCATGAAAAAATTGCTTATGTTGTAAATATAAAAACTGACTTTTATATAAAAAGTTAAACCAAAGTATTCACAATGGTTTTGTAAGAGTATTACAAAATAAAACTCTTTAGTAAACAAAATATGTACAATGATAATTTTTGTCAACAAATATATATTTTTGTTACTGTGTTATATACCTTTATAAGTTTTTTATTTGGTGAAGAGCCTCTAAATAGTTTCCAATCTTCCATAAGTTTTATGTCATGCGCACCAGACGCGTTAAACAATTGAAATCCTGTAATATTCATACCAGCTGACAAAACAGTTCTTTCATTCATTTCGCTTATACCCTAGAACAAATATATATATACGCTTTTGATATAACATAATTGATTTTTGGTAAGAAATCTCAATATAAATAACTTAATGGAAATTATTGAAAGGAGTGGAGTGGAGTAATGGAGTTTTACGCCCCAGTCAAGATTCTTTCACTTATTTCGAGGCGTTCATTTCTAGAATGGTGGAGGAAACCGGAGTGCCCGGAGAAAACCACCGACCTTCGGCAAGCGAACTGACAAACTTTCACACACTAGGATCTGTCCCGAGTGGGATTCGAACCTAGGCGGAGAGACGCACTGTGATCCGTAAGCGCGCGCTTTAAACCACTCGGCCACCGAGGCCCCGAAATTATTTAAAGAATTATTTATTTATTTATTTATTTTATTAATTAATTTATTCATTCATTCATTTTTATCTTTTATCTTTCTGTTATTCATCTAATAATTTTTAATTGTTTTTTTCGATTATTTATTTATTTATCTTTTTATTTATTTAATTATTATTTATAACGCCTTCATGGTTTTCTAGAACATATTTAATAAGCGATAGATTTTATGTTTTTTAAAACTTAATCCTTTCTAATAACTTAAGAAAGCAATATTACTTAAAATACAATAAGTCTCATATTTTTTATTTAAAACTAAGAAAGGTTGATACTCAATGAATATGCATTGAATTTAAGATAAATGAGGAGGAAGGAAAACAAGCTTGATTGATTAAGAGGGGTTTTACTTTCCAGTCAATGATTTTCACTCATTTCGAGACATCACCATCCATGGGTGGAGTGGCAGAAATGGGTAGCTTTAAAGGCATTTGGGGAGAGTTCTTTATAGTGCCACTTCTGCCGTTACACGGGGCATCTGGTTTTTAGTTCTCTTCTGATGGACCTGATTAATTTCATTCCTAATGTCGAGTGCTTGGCTGAAGAACAGTAATTACCTATTTTTAAGTCTTGGTGAAACCCGCCCGGGGTTCGATTCCTGACCTCCCAATTACGATCCTAGCACTCTACCAACAAACTACCGTAGTAGTAAGAAAACTAGAGGTTCACTAGTATAATACGTTGAAAAAAAGAAGAATGAAAGGTTTGAACTTTTATTGGTGTCTTCAAACAGTTGCAAGATCTGACATTATTATTATACTTATTATATTTTAGGTTCTCAATTTTTTGCCTACACTATTGAATTCCGATACTGATACATGAACAGAACATTGTGATAATGTTGATTAACAATGTTTTAATCTAAAAGCAGATGGTTGTTTGCATCTTCCAGTGCATTTTTATACTTACAAGGTCACCTAAAAGAAAGTGAAAACGGTGATTTGCAACAGTATCATCTTCTTTCTGAAACAAACAATTAAAAAGATACATATCATTGTTTTATGCTTCCTTTCAAATTACGTATTTTAAACAAAATTTATATTATATATTAAATGTAAAAGTTGATATTTTGTAGAATAAATCATAGAAAAAAGGTTGTTACCTTTGCAAGTTTATCGATAATTACATTCAAATAAATAAATAAATAAATAAATAAATAAATACCTGTAAATAGATAAATAAATGAATAAATAAATAAATAAATATGTTAACAATAAATAAAAAAAACATTAATTTACACTACAACAGAGAGAGAGAGAGAGAGAGAGAGAGAGAGAGAGAGAGAGAGAGAGAGAGAGAGGGGGGGGTGTTCTTTTAAAACAGGTAAATCGAATATTTAGCAAACATAAAGACTGAACTTATCATAAATAAATGACCAATTTATCCTATTGTTTGTACTTACAAGACTTGCTATAACATGTTCCGAGTCTTCAGTAGATAAATCCAAAAGTACTCGTACGGGAGCTTCATCGTCTCTTACATACACTGCTTTAAGCATTTCTATGCAGCTAATGGCATTTGACACTCTCTTTACATCAATATCAAGATTCCATTCCCGAATATCTACTGCTTGAAACAGTTGTTGAAGCCGTATGAGACCTACAATGTTAGCAACAACACTGTATAAAAAAAGTTTTCCTGTCTACAAGAAAAAAAAAGGTTGACTGAGAGATATTGCAATCCTAGGTTTATCATGGCCCTTAATTAATAGGCCCTAATCACAATATTGATTATAAGTATGACATGGCTGTATCTAAACTTTTCCTAAAGCTTCATGTTTTTTTTTTTTTTTCATTTTTAAATTTGTTTTCGCACATGGCGATATAGCTAGCTAGATAGGAGGTGCTTTTCCTTTCGAAGCAACCAGCCTCACTTCTCTGGTGGAAGTTTACGTGCTTACCTAAATCAGTCAGTTTTTACTTTTCTTTAGGCATTCATATTTGAACATGGACCGTAATGTGTGTGTTTTATATTCTAGATACTACTAAGTTTGGATTATATGTAGAGAAAGAAAGGCATATTCTAATAGCAAAAATTGTCTGTATATGTTTGGGTAAATATCATGTTTGATATCATTAATGACGTCATCTCCACTAGCCATATCAATTATTTATAGGAAGTAATATTTCGTACAAACTAAAGACTTCTGAAATAAAAAAATGATTAATCACAACTGTATTATATGCAAACAAATGGACGCATATATGTTTCAAATTTCAAAAAAAAAAAAAAATAATAATAATAATAATAATCAATTTGGAATATATTCATCAGCGCAGAAATTTAATTATTAACAAAACGATATATTTTGATGAAATGTATTGGTCGCGGTTACAAATGCTGATACTGCGTTTTTGCACACATAATTGGCCTTTGATGACAACATTAGGTCTGTTTATTAGTTTTAGTATTATTAAAATCCCCATTTGACTTATATCAAACCATAGCGAAACAAAATGAAAATAAATACTTATCATTAAAATTACCGAAATGGTTATTAAAAATATTTTACATTACCTTCGTCGTTGTCATAGATATATAAAATTTTGTTCCATTTATAATGTTGTATGACGTCAAGTAATCCATCAATGTAATAGGGTCGCATATAGAGCTGGTACGGTTCACCTCTTGTGGATGAGTTCTGTGGCATACTAAGGGTTATAAAAGGAACTTGAAAGGTATCGCTGTATGACTGAACTGTAGCCAAGGCACATGATTTTGAAAGACCAAGTATTGCGAAAACGCCTTTTTCCAGGTGTTGGCAAACTAAAAAATGATTAAGTGTAAATTGAAAGAATTTTTGTATTATAGTTAAAATTCTTTCATAGCATGATTATGAAAACCAAACATTTACCTTTAAATATTAATTTTTAGTTCATGTGACATTTTACACAAATGGAAGCGTTGTATTGCATTTTTTTTTCTTTTGCAAAAAAAAAAAAAAAAAACCAAAAAAAAAAAAACAAAAAAAAAACCACCTGATTTTCCTGTTATGAGCGTTTGAGTTGGTAACATGAATAGATATTCATGCACATGTAGTTATATTAAAACACGGAGTTTCATGACTACATCTTGTTTTTTAAAATGTTCACCATTTATCATAATTTCAAACATGTTCATTTGACTTGCCCACAACGTGTGTTTGCGTGGTCTATGTAAATGTTTTTAAATATAAAACATTTTGAAAATTGTCACATTTTCACATTAATAGATTTTTGTAATAATTTGTAATACGCACAGAAAAACTCAAAAATACTACCTTTTGTTACTTTTCAAGCAAATTTATGCAATATTAGAGTTAGCATCTCAACTGACAGAAATTGCAGAAATATTGTTACTCTTAAGTGTTTTTTTTTTTTAAATTTTTAATAATCTAACACATTTAACACATGACAATAATCTTTATGTGCTACGTTGAAATGCGTTATTTCAGAAAACTTGAAGCATATGACTTAACTGTTGTTAAAATGTTTTATAAATAAATAAATATACAAATGAATAAATAAATAAATAAAAATTAATGGTTATACATGTTCTTTATTTCGTTTAATTTCTAAAGCCTCCGCTTAAAAATTTACGCTGCCTTTAACCTTATATATTCAATTCCAGCTTATGCTTAGAAAATTGTTTCTTCAGGCACTCTGGCGTTCTCCACCATCTCAGAACTTACCGCTCTAAAACAAAATGAATCTTAACTGGGGCGCAAAACTACACTCCACCATATCTTTTTTTCATGTAATATTTTATAAGCATAGTTTTTTATATTCTTTGCTATAAAATCATAACTTTACGAAAGCATTGAAGTAGCATGTTTTAAAGCATACGATATTATATTTTTGAAAGACATGTGTTATTGGAATAAAACTCTGCTTTAAACTTTACTTTACGAAGAGTCTCGTAAGTCCGAACTTACTGATTCATCATCGCATCAGCGTTGCTGTGAAAAACGAAACCTTTTCAAATACCATTTGAACCTTTAAATAATTTATTTTACCATCACGAATAAATGACAGTTCTCGTTTTGTTTTTGGTGTTTTCAATAGAGGAAATGCATTATGAAAGCATAATTTAATTATTGGTAACATCAATATCTTAATTATTTGTTTTCCGTGTATGATAAAGCTGTAACAAAGTTATTGATTGCATCAAGACACTGGATTGTTTGCATTCCGGTTAAAAAAACCACTTTGTACCGTATCCCGTGACAAATATTATTTCTGAATTATCTGGTTAATACGATTTTACATTATCTAATCAAAACAATTTAGTGTTATTAAATTACACAGGTTTATGTTCAAAATCTTGTAAAAATAATTATTAAGCATTGAGAAGGTGTTTGAATTAGCCACTACAATGATTCTTGTAAACTACGCTTAATGGTATCTCAAATATCAATACACAATTGTGTTTATACAAGCTTGCATGAGTTCTCAATATCAAGAAATAATATCAAAAGCAAATACTAGTGCAGCCGTAAGATAAAAATCAATAATAAAGATTATAGTGCAATGTGCGTCCTTAAGGGAAGTTAGCTGTAATTTGATTGTCAATAGGATGTGTAGTTTTTAGAAGCTGAATACATGGGGAGTGGATATATTGATTACAGGACGTCTTGTGATCCCCAATGGCTCTCAAATCTAATAATCACGGCGTTTATCTAGATAATGGCTATCAACTACTCCAATATAGATTATTCGTATAACTTCTAAAATCAGCTCTTACTTTCGTTACTTTTAACAGAAATAGAAGCCAGTTACATTTTAAAAGATAGATTGACAATATCGAATCAGACAATAAAGTAAAGTAGACTACCTGCTAACAGATACGTGGTAATAGTCAGAATCCTTATAACCATTCTAAAATTAGAATAATGCTCAAAGTCTATAGTTGCGTAATAGCGTTTTACACCCCAGACAAGATGTTTTCGTTATATCGAGTCTGTAGATCTTTTAATTGCGGAGAAAACCGGAGAGTCTAGAGAAAACCATAGTTTTTTTCACATGCACAGTGATAAACATTCTCACACTTACATGTAGCTTTGCCCTAGTCGATTTGTGTTTTAACACAGGCGGTGAAAGGAACTGTGTGGCGCGGGACTTATACTTTTTGGCCACCGAGCCACCGAGGCATTACAATACCCAAGAGATCAGCAAAAATTGACGAAACATATAAAATATATTAATAATAAAACTATAAAACGTCGACTTTGAGACATGCATTAGAAGGGCTAAAGTTGTACTACTACCCTTCCAACAAAAAACCAAAATACCAAAACCCCTGTTGACTTTTATCTTAATCTAGCTCATGGATATCATCGGCGTCAAGTCTCACGTTGGCATTAAAGAGAACATGGTTTCGGGCACGATTTTTATATATACTACTTAAACGGCTTTGTTATTTGTCGTATAATTGGGATTCATGCTAACTATAGATTTAAAAAAAAAAACAAACAAAATAGTTTTCGTGAAGTTTCATGTAATTTCACCAAGGCAATAAATGAGTTATGATCATGACCCAATTTACAACTCTACGTGGCCTTTCATGTGTTATTTGTTACAGGTTACAACAAACCTGCTGTCATTGAAACTTTATTGTTTATATTTCACGAAATCCTCTTAAAGCAACAAGATACGGTCTAGACATCAATTTACACGGACGACACAAATAGACAGACGGACATGTTGATTTCTCTCAACTTAATAACAAACTCTTCTCAAGTAGTTTGGTATCTTAAATACGAAGTGTCAGACGTACAAATATAAACACATTTTATAAATATGGATAAAAATCCATTAATCTAGAAAAAAGAAATTGTAACAGAATTACTGATTAGGTTATTTTAGAATGTTCTAAAAATATTATCAAAATAAAATAATAACACTTGCAACATGTGCCTGCAAGGTATTGTGCAATTTCGACATGCCTCAAGTGTTAAATTTAAGTCGGACATCTCTTGCTCGCCATCAAATATAATTGCATGAAGTTATTTAAGTTTCCTAAAAAACATGAAATGTATGGTAATCATTAATGCACTTCTTATTAGCTGTGAAAGATTGGTTAGTTAAATAACGTTTAAAAAGAAAAAAATAATAGAGGAGGAAAGGGGGAAAAGAAAGAAAGAAAGAAAAGAAGGAAAAATCCAAAGAGGACCTCTAACAACATCAAAACAATGGCTTCTTGGAAGGAAAAGATAAATTATAATTAGCAATATCCAATGTAACCAATAATAATAATAATAATAATAATAATAATAATAATAATAATAATAATAATAATAATAATAATGATAATAATAAATAAATACGAAAAACAATACTGAACACGATAATCACACACACACACACACACACACACACACACAGAGAGAGAGAGAGAGAGAGAGAGAGAGAGAGAGAGAGAGAGAGAGAGAGAGAGAGAGAGACGGCGGATTGAACACTGCATGTTATAGAGAGATGTAGCCAGCCAAAGGAAAGATTTATTTTGAACATGATCATAAGATGATGTCTAGTTGTATAAAAACGGAATTTACAATATTTCTTAGAACATACAATTTAATTTCTTTTAATATATATGATATGGATTTACAATTAAATACATTTCGGCATAAAATAGATTTTATATCCTAGAAAGGTTATCTCAACACGCGACTTCGTTTCTTGTTTATTCTTTATAATAGACTCTCTGTGGAGCGTATACCCATTATCACCGACAACGAAAATAAATCTTCCCTCCCGGGAATTAAAGAATCAGTTACCATAGAAACCAAAATACTGGGAGTCAAAAATGTGAAAATTGATTTATTTACGGGCAGTTGCAAATCTAAATGTAAACGAACACTTGTAACAACTCCTTCTTGTATTATTGATAATATGACAATATTTTTGTGTTGCCTTGATTATTTATCTAAAATCACAAAAACTTCACAAGATAAATTATATTTTTTTCTCTCTAGCATATATTAATCCATATAGCCTCCATTTAAATTCCGATAATGATGAAACTTAATCCACTTCACTAAAACGCTTTGCATTCATTAAATGTTACGTTTTAGATCATGTTCTTTTAAGTCTTAAAATGACGATGATCCGGATGATGTGTCTTGATCAGACTATGAGAAAGTATAGGCGGAAATCGCTAATGGATATTTGACATAAAATAACAATTACTAATAATGAACGAACCCTCTGTCGCCTGTCTGATGTTAAATCAATTTTAATGTCTTTTTTCTAAACTCCCTCGTAATTAATTTTGAATGTAATAAAAAGATGAGGCCAGCTGATCAAGATGTAAGTTGTTTTTTTTTTTTTTTTTTTTTAAATTCCTCTTAAATAAAATTTATTTTCTTTGCTAATTGGAAGCATAAGTTATTTTATAATGAAATTGGAAAGACGAGATCAAATTAAAGCATATGAGTGCTGCTTGTTTAATCGATTCTTTGACGAATAAGTTGCGAACGAATGTTGATTTTAAACAAAAACGAAATTGAATCTCTTTACAAAACAATGACTAATGACCTAACTAATGATTTAGCAATGCCAGTCAAATTTCTCTTTATCACTGAAAAAACTGCAACAGTGCAAAAACCAAGCAAATAATGATTTGTGTAAGAAGAGAAAATTTTATTGAAAACGCGTATCATAAATTTAGTTTTAAGAATTTTAAATAATTTGTGCATGTATTACAGTATCATAAATACGTTTTTCAACATAATAATTATTGACATCGAAACATTTGTCATTATATTAGGTTAATTATCCTGTCAAAAATTACGAATTTCTAAAATTATCACAAAAATCACGTAACCTTCCTTTGAAACAAAATCCACAAGAACCAGAGGAAGCCCCTTTGTCCTTAAGCAGCCAAAAATCAAGTTTAAAAAATCCAATCATCGGTCTTAGAGTGATTAAAAATATCAGTATTCTAACACCTCTATGACCTTCTCATTTGGAACATTGACCTTAACATGATCGTTATATCAATATCTACAATATTCTGAGATTGAGATTACAGTTTTCTAGATATGCTGACAAATATAACTATTTCAGCAAATTTACTCTTTAAGTATCTTGCTGTGTCCCTATTATGAGCCCTATGGCTAAATCTTTTGAAAAGCTGAGACCGGATGTCCTAAAAAAGTTATATACGACATTTCTTAATATCAGTTATGTATGTTCATAGGAAATCTTTTAAAAAGATAATCACCATTCTCCGTTATTGGAAATATCAAATTTATTTGTGCATGATAATCGTTAGTTTAATTAAGTTTGGCCAAAGACGATTATTGAATATGAAAATAAAAAAATAAATAAATAAAATGGACAACGACGTCGCCACACACACACACACACACACACACACACACACACACACACACACACACACGTCGAACGGTGCACCATTACAATAACCCATCTAAATAAGACCTCACGTGCGCTACAATTCGGGCGAACGAGCTAGATTAATATAAGTTGCACAACTTGTTTCTAAATCGTTGTAAAAGAAATAAAGTTTAAAAATAACCCATCTGATCTCTAGGCATAAATAACAGTCGCTTTTTCAAATCGATTTGCAAATGATCGAAAGCAAAACACAAACGTATGAGAATAACAAAGTGCAACAACACACCATGAAACCTGAGATTTATATATAAAATAAAATCTTTCTTAACATACATTATTCATTTTAATTACAGAGTTGTAAGAGAAATACTCCATCATTATTTGGCATCAACAGTTTCAATATTTCTAAATTTTATTTTTCTTTAAATATTGCTTAAATACTAAAATTCTTAAAGACAATCCCTTCCCATTTAAAGAAAGGATTTTCAGTGCTTTTCTTCGTCTTAATTGATTTCTAAGGAATTCTCGATTTATGGCTTTTACATAAATTGTTAAGAAGTCTTGAAAATTAATGATTCAATTCTCGTCATTAAATAAGCTTGCTCTCACATATTGACAATTTAATGAAGATTTAATAACTTCAAATAAAAACGAGTGTTCTTGGAGAGATTGGATTATTAAAATATTTCCTAAGATACAATGAAAGAGTTGATTCTAAATTAATTTTACTTCTCTAGTGAATTTTACTTTTAATAAGTACATTGATATCGACTTACTTCAGAAAACAGGAGAATTCAGCCTTTTTACCAAATTTTAATAACATACCATTAGCGATTCGATTTCAATTTTTCTTTCAAAATTAAAAAAAAAAAATAGAAAAAAATATATATCGAAATGTTATATGTCAGCGTAAACGAAAGGATCAACATTGCATTTGGTCTTAAGTTTGAATTTTGTTGAGATTATGTAAAATAGTTTTGTTATGACTGTATTTGTTATGTTTAAGTATGCTGGAAGTGTTGTGTTGTGTTGTTTTGTGCTGTGTTATGCAATGTTGTTATGTTATGTTATGTTATGTTATGTTATGTTATGTTATGTTATGTTATGTTATGTTATGTTATGTTATGTTATGTTATGTTATGTTATGACTTTTTTGTATTTGGTATACTTGATATTTATTTGTTGTGATCAGGTACTGTTTTTATCGACGTAGATAGGCTATGAATTGTAATTGTATTTGTTATGAATTATTATAATGTTTGATTTTGCTTGTTATGGTACTTACATTTGTAAAAGCAAATTTGCTTAAGCAAAATGGGCGATTTTTATAGGCAATAGGCAATAAAATCGCCTTTATCATTTAAAAAAATAGTATGTATAAGCAACAAATTTTGAATATTGATTGGGATAATATTATTGATCAAAACGAAATAGATAACACTGCTGAACGAATAACAAGTAATATTTTAGAATGTGCTTACAAGGCCATCCCAAACAAAATCGTTACCATCCGACTAAACGATAAACCTTGGATCCGAAATAACATAAGAAAATTAATAAGAAAACGAAAAAGATTACATAAGAAAGCCAAACGTTCTGATCTCCCCCACCACTGGGCATCTTTTCGAAAAATAAGGAATAAGTGCATACTTGTAGTAAGGAATGCCAAAAAAGAATATTACAAAGGTCTTTCCGATAAATTAAAAAAAGGACATTTAAATTCTGATAATTGGTGGAATATCTGTAAATTATTCTTACATTCAAACAAAAATACCAATATCCCCCCATTACTTTATAATGACATTGTTTATAATGACGATTATGATAAAGCTAATATCCTTAATGAGTACTTTAAAACGCAGTCGCTCTTAAATGATCAAGACGTTGAAATACCAGATTTGCTAGATTCAAACATTGTTCTTGACTCCATATATATATCACCAAATGATGTCATAGATGCTCTCCAAACTTTAAATGTTAATAAAGCTTCAGGACCGGATCTCCTCAATCCAAGACTATTAGCATACGCAGCTTATGAATTATCACACCCATTGAGTAGATTTTTTAATATAATGATAGATTCATGTATATTTCCATCCTGTTTTAAAATAGCCAATGTAATACCGGTTTTTAAAAAAGGCGATTCCTCAGATGTTTCTAATTATAGGCCAATTTCTCTACTTAGTGTATTAGGTAAAGTCATGGAGAGATGTATCTATAAACATCTAAACAACTTTCTAGTAGATAATAACGTTATAACCGCATATCAGTCGGGCTTTAGACAGGGCGATTCTGCAGTTTACCAACTTTTGGATTTCACGCAAGATGTATTCAAAGCTTTAGACGAGGGAAAAGAAATTCGTGTTGTATTTTGTGACATCAGCAAAGCCTTTGATAGAGTTTGGCATAAAGGTCTACTCAAAAAGTTAGAAAGTATTGGTATTAAGGGAAATCTATTGATTTGGTTTAAAAGCTACTTAACTAATAGAAAACAAAGGGTTGTTATTCGTGATACCGCTTCATCATGGGTTAATATTACTGCTGGTGTACCACAGGGTTCTATCTTGGGGCCATTACTTTTTATCATATATATAAATGACATAGTTCAAGAAATAAATTGTAAGATAAAACTTTTTGCCGATGATACTTCTTTATATATAATTGTTGAAAATCCGATGCAAGCTTCAGTAATGCTTAATTCCGATTTATCTAAAATAAATAATTGGGCAAGTAATTGGTTAGTCACTTTTAATCCCAATAAAACAGAACACATGATAATATCCCGTAAAATAATCCAACCATTTCACCCAAGTTTATATATGAATGATGTTTTAATACAAGAAGTTGAGACACATAAACATCTCGGTGTAACATTTTCTTCCGATTTTTCGTGGAAGCAACATATTGATAATATAACAAAAAAGGCAAATCAGCGATTATCAATTTTAAGAACTTTAAAATATAGATTAGATAGAAAATCATTAGAATTAATGTATTTAACTTTTATTAGGCCCATTTTAGAATATGCTGACATTGTTTGGGGAAATATTACTGCTGATCTAGCGAATAAAATTGAAAAAATAAATTTGGAAGCAGCTAGAATAGTTACTGGGGCCACCAAACTAACCAGTATATCATTGCTTTATAGGGAGACTGGCTGGGATACTATGCAGTCAAGACGGAATATTCATCAGTTAAAAACTTTCTATAAAATGTATCACAGAATAAGTCCAGAATATCTTTGTCGTCTTAACCAACACGAAATGCACCCTTATAACACCAGACAACAATCATATATAGAAACTATTCTTTGTAGAACAAATTACTATTACAATTCATTTCTCCCATCAGTTTTACGTCTTTGGAATGAAATACCAACTGAAATAAGGAACTCGTCTTTAAATGCCTTTTGTAAATATATAGAAACTAAAAAGAAAGTCCCGAATTGGTTTTACTTAGGCTCAAGATCAGATCAAATTATTCTTACAAAACTTAGACTTGAAGATAGTCCTCTAAAACAACATCTCTATAGGAAAAATCTTGCAGAAAACCCCTTTTGTTTGTGTGGTCAGATAGAAAGTACATACCACTACCTTTTACAATGTCCACTGTATCATAATATTCGGCAAGCTACAATTAATACTTTACCTTACAACATTATTGTTAATCTATTGTTATATGGAGATTCTGAATTAAGTATGGAACAGAATTGTCAAATTGTATCACAAGTGTATAACTTCATCAGCCGATCTAAACGTTTTACGTTTTAATGTTCATGTTATGATTTTGCCATCATCTTTTTTTTTTTTTTTTTTTTTTTTTTTTTTTTTTCATCATTTTCTTTTCTTATGCCTTTTTCTTTTTTTCCCCATGTTTTTGTTCAATATCATTTATTTATTATTTTTGTTGCTCTAAAATAGATACTATAATCCTTATTATATCATTGGTCACTGATGATTGTAATTATAGATAGGGAGACTGATTTACATAAGAGAATACCTCTCTTGTTTCAGAATCCCGTATTATTGTGATGTAAAATAATTGTATGTAATGAAGAGACAATAAAATATTGTTTAAACTAAAAAAAAAGAAAATGTTTATTTATAAATAATAATAAATAAATTATCATAATTTATCATCGTACAGGGTGTTTTAGAAAATGTGATATTAAATCTCAAGTCGTTATATTTTATTATTGTAATAGGTGCTTCATAATAATTTTTAAATGGCCATAAATAAACAATTTGCATTCTGATTAAGAGCATATTTAGAAAAAAGAATATTTAAAAAATTCTGTCAATGTTTTACGAATACAAATCTAACTAAATATTCTTACTCTTTATCCATGCATAATAATTTTATGATAATAAACGGTTTTTTTTATTAAACACATTTTATTATTAAAAAACTTAAATATATAAGAAATTTTATTCACTAAATTTTTCAGTAACTTTTTAGTGAAAACTAAACAAACACGCTAGTGTTGTAAGACATATCACGTCCTTTCATCCAGTCATGTGGCATATTAATATCATAGTTGTAATCAAAAATGTATGGATTTTAGTTCTAATGTGTTTTAATATGTACAATATTCAATGTAAAATTTTTTAAAAAACAAATAAAAAAGTGAAGAAAGGAAACAAGAGATATTTTTTTTGAGTCCATAAACTCACGGTTTTAATACGATTAAAAAAATAAATTTTGTGTGTGTGTGTGTGTGTGTGTGTGTGTGTGTGTGTGTGTGTGTGTGTGTGTTTGTGTGTGTGTGTGCGTTTGTGTGACATATATACTTTTTAGAACACCCTCTATTATTCACGTTTCGTATGTCTATCATTAATTCAGATAATAGCTGCAAAATTGCTGATGCGGCTTAAACAATAATTCACTCACTCACTCACTATTTTCCTAAGATCAACTCATTATTAGGCTGTATATTATATTCTTTTATGAACAGTTTATTGCTATTCAGAAATGTTTTGCTTTTACAAGTTTATATGTATGTCGACTGTTGATTGTTGGCTTTTTTCTAATTCAATGTTTTGAATAGATTCTCCACAAACTCTGTTTACTTTCGTTTTGGTTGGCAGGTTTTGTGTTATTCTTTCTGTAATTGAGGCTGAGACGTGTCAAAAGTGAGTGTACTATTTATACTTTTGAGATCATCGTAATTTCTACATCAATGAAAAATAATATCTCCAAAGATTAATTAAAAAAAATGTCTGCAATACTTAGACTTATACCCTAAAGACAACAGTCTAAAACTCAAATTATCATTTTCTTCAATAGACTATTGAATGACTCTTGAGTGAGACACGAAACCTCAGAAATCAAATTCGATGAAGACACAGTGTATATCCATTTGGCAATAAACTTGTAAGGTGTTTTGATATATGTTATTAGCTTTGGCTTAAGTGCACGATATATTACGGCTCTATACTGCTTTTATATGCATGCTAGCCATAAACATGTCTAGATAAAACTCCAACAGAAGCTCAACACATGCAATTAAGACATGTTCCTATTCACTCCAACAATATCTGTTTGTTTTTTTTTTTGTTTTCTTTTTGCTTTGTGCTAGTTTTATTTTTTATTGTTTGTGAAATATATAAGGAACAAACTATTGTCGAGTACAAAGTCGCACATTTATTTATTTGTCCCTGATGTCGCATTACCCATTTCTCTTTTTTGACAGTATAAACATACTGTCCTAAAGTTTTTTGAGAGTGTTATAAAAAATGTTGAGGGCGAATTTTTTAAAATTTTTATTTAATTTTATTTTGCTGGAGTTGAGTAATGGTGTTTAACGTACCAGTCAAGAATATTTCACTTATATCGAGACGTTGCCAGCTATAGGGGAAAGTGCAGAAATTTTGCCTGTGCGTTGCGCTGATGGCATTATACAGTAGGGTTCTTTATCGTGCCACGCCAGTCTCGACATGGGACCTCGTTTATTTTAAGTTACCATCCGAAAGAACCGTGACTTTCATTTCGTAATGCTGAGTGCTTGGCGAAAGAACAATCACTTCCCACTTTCAAGTCTTGGGTCAGACCCGGCCGGGGTTCGAACCCACGACCTTCCCCTTACTTTAATTTGCTGGAATGGGAATGTAACATATAACACTAAATAAAGGTCAGTATATTTTTATTATACTAAATATATTTCCCATCTATCTTTCAACAAGAACTAAAAAAAAAAGAAACGACAATACGAAGTAACGCATCGTTTTGGAAATCCTCAAACGCCAATGTTTACCATCTGTGGCCGTTGACAACATTCGACGAATCGAAATTGATCTAGGTTTTTATGTGAAGCATGATAATGCATAAATTTACCAATCTAACAACTGGACCGGTAATGTTAATGAAGCCACCCCTCTCTTTAACGCCGGGAGAGTAATAATGACGATAGGTGTTAATAAAAAATTACCGCCAACGTTATCGACGGTTTTTGGAAAACGTACAACAGATGACATTGTTAACAAATACAATGTAGCTGTAAAACCATGGCATTTGTCAATATTTTTTATTGCTGGAAAAATCACAGGGTTACAATGCTAAACTGAAAAAACATGAAATATAGTAAAAAAAAAAAAAAAAAAAAAAAAAAAAAAAAAAAAAAAAAAAAAAAAAGGAAGAAAGAAAAGAAAAGAATACACCTTTTACCTTTGGCTCTTCGTATAATAGTGGATAATCCTACATGGGAAAAAAAGTAAACACTTTTACCTCGTGGAATAATCCACTATAGCACCCAGAACCAAAGGCAATAAGTTTTTATTATTTTATGCGTTACTATTTAGCGATTATTTAAGCGGGGTTAAATTTTGGCGATTTTGACAAGAAAAGTCAGTTATAATTAAATGTTAGTTGTTTATTTTGGCGTTCTGAAACATGCTCAATCATTAATTTGACAAACATTGTTGATTAATAATAATAATAATAATATATATATATATATATATATATATATATATATATATATATATATATATATATATATATATATATATATATATTAATGTTTTGCAGATTTTTTGTCTATTTTTGTACATAAAATTAACTTAAGTGACTTATTTAGAGTTAACTACAAACCAATTATGAAGTTTTTAGTGTTGTATTACAACTAAAAAAACCCAACAATTTTCAAAAAGTTTTGACCAAAGCCAAAACATTAAAATCAAAATACGTCTAAGGCACGAATACTATATATTTTACAGTCTGTTGTTTCAACAAGATGTAATTTTAATTTTTTTTTTTTTTTAAGTTCAAGTTCTTTCTTTCTAAAATGTCATTATTAAAATTGCTGCGGGATATCAATTTTAATTAGATATTTAGACTTGTAATAACAACTTGATTATATATTAAGACATCTTGTACACAGGCTTCATGTACACGTTATATGTCTCAAGACAGAATCCTTACTACAAGACTGTCGAGACAATCAATACACAGATGTGGTTTTATCTTATTCAAATTATAGACAGATTATTATTTGTGACCATCATGATATTATATCTGAAGAGGAAATATATTACGACTAGAATGTTTTCTCTTATTGTTATTAAACCAATAAAAGTACAGTCTTATTTCTTTATGTGTATTGACATTTTGTATAAAATTGAAATACAAGAAGATATTGGATAAATTAATAGTTGGTTTTAAAGTCAGAATGATTAAAAAAATATAGTTATTTGTCTAGAAAATCAAGCTTGGGAAAAATGTTAAAATGCTAACATTACAAAAATTAAATTTACTGATGTTAGTAAAACCAAGAAAATATTGGATACATTAATATTTTTTTCTTTTTATTTAGTATAGTTTAAGAAAATACTAGTTATTTGTCCAGGGAAATAAGCTTTGTAAAAATGCCATTACAAAAAAAAATTAGTCTGATTTTAGTAAACTAGAAAAAAATATGACGACAAAAAACGTAATTAGATCAACAAAAACAAATAGAAATACAAAAACAAAAATAAAAACAAGGTAACAATTTTACGAAGACATCGGAAGACGTCTAGTCTGCGAGATAGCACTATATAATTATGTAAAGTTCAAACGTTACTAGAGAAACCCAATTTCATTACAAAACTGACAATTGGATATCTCAAAATAGATTGTTCTTCGGCTGCAGATGTACTATAAACATTTGATTGATCTATATTTAGTCTTGACACTCCCAATCGATGTTATGAACGTTTAGGATAACAATTTGATTTTGTCTATAATGAAGTCTTTGGTATTTTTGTAACTTCCCAAAATTGTTGTAATAATAATAATAATAATAATAATAATAAAATAATTCATAGCTATAATAATAGTAATAATAATAATTATATTACATAGGTATAATACATAGCTATGATTATAATAATAATTATTATAAAATAATAGCAGCGACAGCAGCAACAAATTCGACGACGACAACAACAATAACAACAACAACAACAACAACAATAACAACAATAATAATAATAATAATAATAATAATAATAATAATAATAATAATAATAATAATAATACGATTAAAGCTTAAAGCAAATTTCGGACTCAAAAGACAACAAACTTATGAATGTTCTGTTGCAATATTTTTGTATCTTCTTTCGTATTGTGTTCTATATTTTCATGTGTTTTTCGTAAGGACAGTTTTGTGTAAATACATCACGTTTTGGCAAAGTCTTTCAAAACCGTGTCATTAATACCTAATCACGTATTTATATGCATTTAGTTTAGTGTTTCAAAAATGGATTGACAAAGTTTTCTTTGTTTTTTAATGTCATATTGTCACAATTTTTGTAACCAAAAAAAAAAAAAAAAAAAAAAAAAAAAAAGAACAACATCATAGAGTATATATTAAATTATATACACGTTTCAAATATGTAAGGAAAATTAAATCAATATTTTTTTTATTGATTTATTGATTTATTAAAATAATCATTATTTATTCATTTATTTATTTGTTTTCTGTTCATTTTTTTATTTTTTATTTTTTTTTTAAATTTTCTGTTTTTTAGAAAAATAAATAAATACATTATTATTACAAGATTATATATATATATATATATATATATATATATATATATATAAATATATATATATATATAATCTTACAATGAATAATGCAGTAAAAACACGAAAACATGATATGTCTTCAAAGCAACAGAAGAACTTAGCAAAACTTTAAAGAAAAATAAAGATCCAATCCCTCATCATCTCCGTTTATAATAGAAATGTTTGCCTAATCACTATTGGTACATTTCTCGATTTTAGCACAGTGTCCTTCCCTATGAGATACTAGACGCTCCAGCATTCCAGCTGAAGCAGTATTATGAAGAATACAATAAATTGAAGTACATTATAACTTACTTTCCTGTTACTTTTATTATTTTATGTAATACAGATGTTATTTGTATGTTATTGTTGTTACCTGATATGTATGATATATTTATGGAAATGAAGCATCTATATGCTTACTGCAATAAAGATACTAAATTGAAAAATAGAGATTTCAAAAAACTAAAGCGACCAAAATTGTTTATTTAAATCCCATTCATATTTCACGTAGATTACAATAACTACCTTCGTCTTGTCTGTTCGGCTTTCCAATTTTAGAATCGGGCAAATTTCGATTCTCTCTCTCTCTCTCTCTCTCTCTCTCTCTCTCTCTCTCTCTCTCTCTCTCTCTCTCCGTATCTCCATATATATTATATCAAATGACTTACTTGCATTACTGACTGCGAAACTGTCAGTGACGTCAATCTCTGATGTCAAGTCTTTGTGTGCGAGTATAATGGAGTTTTCTTTAGCACTGATTTGATTTAATCTGTCCACAGTGAAATTGAAGGCCTTCCATAAATCGTGTGAGGAATTATCAAATAATGCACCTGAAATAACAAAAAAAATTAGTTTATTTACAATCTATCTTGGAACTTGAAAATATCACAACATTTTTTTTTAAAATAAAAGTAACATATTAGTCTGTGAGTGGAAATGCTGTTTTATTTTTATTATTTATAACTAATGCATTCAAAAAGTTTTATAAAATGTTTTAGTAATATAGATGTAAAAAGTGTTGTATAAATCCAAGTATTGTGGTTTTAATGCATCAAAATGACAAGCATATGTTTATATTTATATATAATTTTGTCAGTGAGAAAACGAAAAAAAGTTCTAGGTTGTTTAGAAAAGGTTTCAGTAAAACGATGGACAAAAGAAGTCTCTCTCTCTCTCTCTCTCTCTCTCTCTCTCTCTCTCTCAGCATTTTGTAATTACGGTAAAAAATTGAAAAAAGGTATGACATGTAGCCGCGTAATTGACCAAATATTGTCAATATATTTGCAGACAACTTTATACAGAGTCAAGTAAACCACGCACACACAGTGATTAAGTCGTTAATTAACAAATGAACTGTTTTGAAATGGTGTTCATTGTCAGTATGAAGGCAACAACTTTGCCAGCAAACGGAATAACGCGCGTTGTTATGATAAGTTTGCTTGCAAAGTTGTTGCCTTCATACCGACAATGAACACCATTTTAAAACATTTCAATTGTTATATTTTCGTTAAATATTTTTAAAACATTATTTATTAATTTAAAGAATAAAAAATTCCCATCTATAACACATGCATATCGGGGGAGTCCAGTAGACGCAACAACTGAATTTAAGACCGAGAACGACACATAATTAATCCGCAATATTTTTAATGTGGGGTAACAACGAGGAGTTTTGGTTTGAAAAATTATAGTGTTATCAGGTATTTTAGTGGAATTTTTTTTTTTTTTTTTTTTTTTTTTTTTTTTTTTTTTTTTTTTTTTTTTATTTTGATTTCATTAACATAACGGATTTTCGAGAATATTAGATATAAAATAATATATATAAAAAATTGAATATCAACGATAAATTTGTTGTTATTTGTGGACTATATTTCGGTCGAAAATCAGGTGCATCTGTGTGGTCCCATTTCAATTTGCAAAGAAGTTTGGAGTAAAAGATTGCTGGCTTTATGTCGGAAAGGAAATTTGTGAATCTGAAACGGGATAGAAGGAACTGTGGCAGAGGGATAGTTTTCAATGGCCAAGCATGTGGGTTTCGAATCTGCGTTATACGAGTATACAGGAATTTACCGAGAGATTTTTTTTTCTGGAATGTCGACATTGTTAGGTTGAGATTCGCTCTAAGATTATGTACCGAGCTTCATACTCGGTATCATTCAAATGTAGACAGCAAAGCAGCGAGAAGTATACTTATTCTTTACGCCTGGTGCGATGCAAATATCTCTCAAAGTTTAGAAAATTATCGTTTTAAGTTTAGCAAGGAGTTGTGTAGTACTTAAACCATGTATTATACTTTTGAGGAGTTCCTATTGTATCCCTTGTAAACTGATTAAAAGCATGTAGCTGATTTTTCTGTTTTTCCGATCAACAAACACAGCATGTGAAACGAACAATTTTAACAAAATGTGGCATACATGCGGGAATCTAATTCCAATTAAAATTTACATCCCTTGAAATTTACATCCCGCGAGATACAAAATTAAAATTTGATTGACAAGATGTACCATTACACATTATCTCAAAACAATAGGGTCAGCTTTGTCAAGGTAGGAAGGATTTTTTAAGATCCGATTGTTCAAGAATTTTCTGTGGTTTGATGGTTTTGACAGATTTGTTGTTCTTTCAACAGGCCATCAAAAACACCATTTGATTTTTTGTCTCTCACATTGTCAATATTACGGTGATTATCAGCCAGGTGCTTATATATGTTATCAAAATATTATTTGATTAATTTCTTTGATTTTACTTTGAAAAATTTCGTAAATTTGTCTCGAATATAAACAAAAGTGACTTGATAGTCGTGTTGGTTTACCTATTGTAATGTAGTTCCGGGTTGTATATTGCATTTTATATGTATTCATACACGGAGTGACAGAAGTTTTGGTGTTCATTGTCATTAATGGAGGCAACGACTCTCAAGCGTGCAGCTATGGGAATTTCACAAGGCAAATAAAAGTATTAAACAGTACATGTATTTCATAAGCAGATTATATATATATATATATATATATATATATATATATATATATATATATATATATATATATATATATATATATATAAAACGGACTTCATTCTAGCTTTTGTGTTATGTATGTACATTGTAGCCAGAAATCTTGATTTTAGAATTGCGTTGGTTTATCTGTTGGACACAAATATAAAACAATCCAGTGCATAAACAAGAAAATGAAATAATTTTAAAGAATACCGAAAACTCGTCTGTGAAACCAGATAGGGGATGAAAGTTAAATATGAGTTTAAAATGCTTAATTGTTCATGTGTCAATGTGTCGCAAAATGTTCAAAATTGTTTATAGTTTAGACATAATGTTTTGAATTAATTAGTAAACAAGTAATAAACTAGTAATAAATAAATAAATGAATAAATAAATGAAAAAAAAAATAAAATGAATGTATGTATGTATGTATGTATGTATGTATGTATGTATGTATGTATGTATGTATGTATCAAATCAAATGATAAAAAATTATTAATATATAAAAAAGACATATAGAATCTGAGCTGCATTTTTAATTGATTGTGAGTTGTATAGTGATTTCAGACATAATATTTTTATTTTATGCAAAGCACTTTTGAGTTTTTTAGTCTTTTAAATAACACCGAGAAGTTGATAGGAATTGTGACAGATGATTAAGTACATATTGCTTTAAATTAAGCACTTAATTTTATGTTTAAAAGCGTAACATGAGTAGTTCTTTTTTATCTATCTATTATGCGTAAGTCAATAATTTTAATTGTGTCTCTTTAAGGCAAGGTATCAAACTTATTTTATTGTATTTGTAAATATTGTTAAAATATTATTCCTACTACTACTACATATACTACTATTGCTATATATTTCATTTACTTCTCATGCTTTGAGACATACATTGAAAACAAGCACATTACATTACAGCAATCGAACAAATGGTTTAAGTAATGTTTAAATTATTTAAATAAAATAAAATAAATAAATAAATAAAAGAACATATAAAAGTACAAGTATGGTATGAGAATGCATAAGGGAAAAAAAAGAAATTAAAAATATGAAATTTCCGCTTTGATGAAAAAATAGCAATCAAATTCCCAAGAGATCGCAAAAATCAATATTTGCATGATGTTTTTTTTTAATTTAATTTTAACTATAAAATATATTTTGATTTCAATAACTGTATTAAAAAGAATTGATAAAAAAGATAACCTTTTTTAACTTTCTCATCGGTTTTAATTATTCTTGTCAGTAAAGTATAAATTTAAATTATAACAGCAATAGCAATATTCATAAAATAAAGAAGATGCAGAAATATTGATTAATCGTTATATTTTACAAGTCAAGAAGTAAAAAAATTCCAAATTAAAAAAAAAATCATGACCATTTACGTGTGAATTCCCTAATTACGACTAAAACTGGATTTAAGGTTGTACATTTGTAATAAATTAATCGCCAATAGAATCAAAATAATTATTGAGTTGTCCCTTCTATTGCTATACCAGCAAATCATATTTCCATATTCTTGATGAAAAGGTACATGTAAGAAAAATTTCAATATTGTTTTATATTCAGCAACTTAAGTATAATAATAATAATAATAATAATAATAATATGATGATGATGATGATGATGATGAAAGTTTTGTTATGTATGCAAAAACGGTTTTCTAAAAAATCAAATGTAAAAAATATGTTTCGTCAATTAACAAATTACACACACACACACGTATATAAATAAGATAAAAGTAAGAATAAATTATTTTGGATTAATGGTAATTTTACGTCCTAGGTAGTAGTCTTTCACTCAAACCAAGGCGGTCAGTTTACGAATGATGGAAGAAACCGAAGTGACCAGTAAAAACTTACGATCATACAGAAGTACTCGCACTAGGATTTACCGGAACGAGATCTCGACGGATCTACCTAGGCGGTGATAAGGGTGCTGTGTTCCATTAGCTTACGATTAGTCCATTCGCCCACTGAGCCCCATAACCCTCACCACCACCACCACCCAACCCGCAAAAGTAAAAAGAACTTGATATAACCAATTTGTTGGTATATCAATACATGATGTTGTTTACATTTTATTGTTAGTAAGGTAAATGTTCGACTTGATGGACTGCAGATCTGTATACTCTAGGGCCCAAATAATCTCATTTATAATAGGCCATATATAACTATAAACTGATATTATGGTCCAGGGAAATGAAAGGTTGTTAATACTAATGATCGGAACAAGCCATACTTGGGACAACAAAGAACTTAAACAATGTAATGCACTTGATTGAATTTAAAGTACTATTTATTATTTTTAATAGTTAAAACAGAATGAAATAGATTTATAATTGTTGTAGATAATATATTAATTCTATATAAAATAAATAAAAGAAAACTTGACGATAAAGAAATAAAAATAAAAACTTTAAAAAAAATTAAGATAAATTTGAATTACTATTAAATCCGTGAGTGTTACAAGTTTGCACACATTTCGTTTATAAAAATGAAAATTTAAAAAAAATGGCTTTAAAGATTTGATGGACCACAATAATAAATTATAACATTAATAATAAATTTTAACGTGATCCAAATAGCTTACAATCTCCAATTTCGTGAGACACCTTAATTGTAAAGTTCACTAAGAAATATCCAATATAGTATGTATCCCAATGCTTGCAAATTAAAAGATCTTAGACTAGTAAGTGTGACAGTATCGAAAGTAAAATCGCGGTATCAAACTTAAAGTTTTATTACCATTTAGCTTTATTCATTTGGTTTTTCCAGCCTTACAAAAATGATTGGTGAAATTTTGCATAGTTTAAAAATTCAAAGTATCAAATTGTTTCAAGAGGCTTTTGCTCAGTAATATGCATGGTAATTAAAGTTGAAAATATTATGCATTTAGAAATCACCAAAGCTTTAAAATGTTTTTTTTTTAAAAATCATTTCAAAAATTATTTATAGATAACGTTTTGATCAATAAGTATAATAAAAAATATTTGACAAAATTTTGATGTTGTTTATGAACCGAAGCTTGGTGATTACGCAATATATATATATTTTTTCAGAACATTTATATACGCTGTAAAACCTTAACCATCATCAAAAGACAATAAAACACAATGTTTTCCTAAAGCGTCCATGACTTAATGGTTATTTGAACAAAAATAGCTCATTTACCATAATCCTGGGATGAAGTACCATAACAGTTAGACGATATTAAGTGTCCATATAAAGTTTTATGCTTAAAAAGGCAGCAATCATTAATCACTTTCTGACTTTCTACTCTGTTTTATTGCCTCTTGTCGTATCATGTTCAGACATCATACGTAATTGACTTATTGAAGTTGTGTTAAACTAAACATTTTGAATGTTTTACGGTTGTTTTCTGTTTTTGTTACGTTATGTAATAACGTTTCTTGTCCGTTTCCTGTTACTTTTGTGGATAGCGTTCCTTGTCTATTATATTTGGATTTAATAGATGGTGTTTCACGCTCAGTTCAGGGTTATTTCATTTTTATTGAGGCAGTCAATTCAGAGATGGAGCAGAAAACTGGATTGTACGGAGAAAACTAAAATTTTCGGCAAGCGAACTGATAAAGTATTTTACACTAGGTTCCTACCGAGTCGGTTTCAAACACGCGGTGAAAGGCGATGTGATCGCGTGCTTTAGACCACTTGGCAATAGAGTCATACTTACTACTCGATCAGTAATCTCGTCGAGCAAAAATTTTTGATATAAGAACAATAGTGTTCTTTACTCAAGAACACACTCAATATCTCTCTTCGAAAATGTACAAAAAACAACAACAACAACAACAACTACCACTACTACTACTACTATTACTACTACTACTACTACTACTACTTCTTCTACTACTACTACTATTACTACTACTACAATAGCAATAAGAACAATAACAACAACAACAACAACAATAATAATAATAATAATAAACAATTGACATAAATTCCGATAAGCACATTAATTGTTTTCGCTCCCTTGCTGACATTCAAGAGTGTGCGTGCTACAACGTAATTTGGCTGTTTCACTGTTTGTTTATCTGAATATCAAACGTTTTGATGATTCATTCTGTAAAAACGTATTTTGGTTAAATTATCGTAAAATTATTTTTGTATTTGTTGTTTGAGATTTTTCTTTGTTTGGTCACAATCACGGAAGAGTTTGGCAGATTTTTTCTGGCTGCATATGCACGTACTGTACACATTACGCAATGTATCTCTTGGTACATCCAAACGTTTACGTGACTGAGATGTTTTCTCACTACGTTTTATATGTGTGTATCCCAGAGTTTATAATAAATAAAATCTAACAAAGTGTAATTATATTTTGTTTTATAATTTGAACCTACAATATTATGTAATATTTAACTTTCATGTTATAAATATTATCATTTTTAGTAAGACTTGCATTATAGTTTCATATACATACAGTCACGTTTTAAATATATATATATATATATATATATATATATATATATATATATATATATATATATATATATATATATATATATATATATATACAGTAGAACTTCGATAACTCAAACTTCGATATCTCGAATACCACGGATAACTCGAAGTCTTTATTTTGTCCCAACCTGTTTTCTTCATAAACTATATTCGAAAAACTTCGATAACTCAAACTTCTATAACTCGAATACCCCCGATAACTCGAAGTAAAAATTTGGTCAGTAATTTAAAAATCTATAAAAAATTAACTTCAAAAACTCGAATTTTTTTCCAACAATGCGTGATCAATGGCCCGTTAAATAACACGATCAGAGGAAATCACAGGAATTATAAGTAATTAGGCCATCGTTATATTAGAGAAGTGAATAAAGTAGTTCTGGTTATCTATATAGTATTTAGTTTTTCCCCTATTGTATTACATCCGAGTAACTGTAACTATTTACATCATCAAAGATTTCTGAAGATGACGTAATCCTTTAACTTCTATAACTCGAACACCCCGATAACTCAAAGTCATCACCGAAGTCCCGTGCACTTCGAGTTATCGAAGTTCTACTGTATATATATATATATATATATATATATATATATATATATATATATATATATATATATATATATATATATATATATGATTTTTATTTAAAAGATTCATCTTCTTCTAAATAATCTCTTAAATCATTTACTTTTTCCTTTAATCAATATAAATGTTTGCGTCAAACAAATTACTTTCTGCATTTCAAGAGAATAAAGAAATTTTATTCAACTTAAAACAAAAACAAATTGTCTACATTTAGCAATAAAAACAGCATTAGTCTTATTTTATAGCCCTAATTCAGCACAGTTGGAAGCCTTAACTCTACTTGATAATTACAAAATAAAGCTATAAGGGCAATTTAAATGCAATCTAACATGAATCGTTAAACAACGGTTTTCAACTTTGTTCATTTACAAATAACACGAATCGAACCTCATTATATCACTTAACATTGAAGAAAACAAATAAGCGAAAAGACGCAAATCATGACGAGTTAAAATAGTATCGTAAATAGATATATTTACTGTTATTTATTTTACATGTCCCTGTTACAAAACCTTATTGCAGTATCAGACCATATTTGGTCATGCAGCTCGCGACCGGCATATATTATATAACGTAAACAATAAATCACGTCACACCAACGTAAAGCATGGCTTGTCACGTAATAATGTAGCCAATCGAAATGGCTGTTACATCTAGTGGCGTTACATTTTTGTGTAGTATAAGGAGTGGATTTAAATTCTAAAAGATAAGCAATTGTTTGCTTCAGGCGGTCAATATATTTGTTAGTACTAACTATAAACATTACTTACACGCGCTTTTTAGCTTGCCCATAATAGCTACAGTAGTTATACTACTATAATTGTCTATATATCAGCAGACCAATGTTTATTTGAATGTTTCGTGTTTGTCGCCAGGTTTTGCTTATGCTGCGTTAATTTTAAGTAATATCGATGTCTATGTAAAAAAATCCAAACATATATAAAAAAAAAATAAAATAAAATAAAAATTAAAAAAAAAAAAATAAAAAATAAAAAAAAAAAAAAAAATGAAGACATTATAAATTTACATATGACAAAGAATCACATTATTCCAATCTTCAAATTCTGCCATCTTAAAATTGCTTCTAAACAAATATTTATATGATTACGAGTAAAGATTTAATTAAATAAAACAAAATACACAAGTGAAGATGCCTTGAATCATTCTTAACACCTGTAAACTATAGTCAAACAAAACCATGCTGTTTAACGTTACAGCAGCAATGATTCAGCTATGCAGGATGAAAGCACGTTTATTTATCTCTCGGAATTAATCTAAAAACAAGTTCCAGTACGCATGAGATGTGCAACTATGTTTTATGTTCTACACGTATTTTCTGTTCTATACGTGCTTTCTGTTCCACACATGTTTTATGTTTAACATGTGTTTTATGTTCTACATGTTCTACATGTCTTTTATGTTCTACATGTGTTTTATGTTTTACATGTTTTATGTTCTACATGTGTTTTGTGTTCTCCATGTGTTTTATGTTTTACGTGTGCTTTATGTTCTACATGTGTTTTGTTTTCTACATGTGTTTTATGTTTTACATGTGTTTTATGTTTTACATGTTTTATGTTCTACATGTGATTTGTGTTTTACATGTGTTTTATGTTTTACATGTGCTTTATGTTCTACATGTGTTTTGTGTTCTACATGTGTTTTGTTTTCTACATGTGTTTTATGTTTTACATGTGTTTTATGTTTTACATGTGGTATGTTCTACATGTGTTTTATGTTTTACATGTGTTTTATGTTTTACATAATTCATGTTTTACACGTGTTTTGTGTTCTACATGTGTTTTATGTTCTACATGTGTCTTCTGTTTTACATGTTTTATGTTCTTCATGTGTTTTGTGTTCTACATGTGTTTTATGTTCTACACGTGTTTTATGTTTTACATGTTTCATGTTCTACATGTGTTTTGTGTTCTACATGTGTTTAATGTTCTACATGTGTTTTATGTTCTACATGTGTTGTATGTTTTACATGTGTTTTATGTTCTACATGTGTCTTATGTTCTACATGTGTTTAATATTTTACATGTTTTATGTTCTACATGTGTTTTATGTTCTACATGTGTTTGATGTTTTCCATGTGTTTTATGTTTTACATGTTTTATGTTTTACATGTGTTTTGTGTTCTACATGTGTTTTATGTTCTACATGTGTTTTATGTTCTACATGTGTTTTATATTATACAAGCGCTTTAAGTTCTACATGTGATTTAAGTTTTACATGTTTTATGTTTTACATGTGTTTTATGTTCTACATGTGTTTTATGTTTTACATGTTTAATGTTCTACATGTGTTTTGTGTTCTACACGTGTTTTATATTCTACATGTGTTTTATGTTCTACATGTGATTTATGTTTTACATGTTTTTATGTTCTACATGTGAGTTATGTTTTACATGTGTTTTATGTTCTACATGTGTTTTATGTTCTACATGTGTTTTATGTTTTAAATACAAGCGCTTAAAGTTCTTCATATGTTATATATTCTACAAGTGTTTATATTTTACGGGTATTTTATGTTCTACATGTGTTTTATTTTCTGTTTAACATATATGTTTTATGTTCTACATGTGCCTTGTTTTAACAGGTTATGTGTTTAATGAAGAGTTATCTTTTACGTGAACTGATATTAAACATTTTTGTAAGCAAAAAGTAAAATATATGGCTTGTTGGAGCAAATGAAATATCGATCTACACTATTAACATTTAAACTATGTATGAAACCAGTGATATCAATGTCCAAACCAACACAAGGAATAATACATTTTTTTTAGTGAAACAAAATCAATTATCAGAAAAACCTCAGAAAAATTGATAAAAAAATCAACAAAATCTAGCTTTGCTAAAATGATAAAAATAGATTTATTCTGGGCTTTGACCTAATTGTAGAGTCTCCTAACTTATAAATTGTAAACCTAGTTTAAAGAATATAGAGTATTTTGAGACCTCTATATCTTATGTTGTGATGTATACATTGTATCTGATATAAATTCGAATTATTTTAGAGTGTTGTCTAGTAGACTGTATGTAACGGATACATTAAAAGCGCCAATAAATATCTCTGAATATGATTAATTCATAGGAAGAACAACCATGTTCCCCATATTATATAGATCAATTTTTTATAAAGTAACTCTATCGACAAGCTTTATTCTAATGGATTCATAGATATGGAATGATGGGTAATTACTGATTGCCTTAGTATCTCTATATTACTGTTGTCATTTTTTTTCAAAGCAAAATATAAACTCAAAATAAAGCTCAATATTATATCTATTGATTCGGATATAATTCTTTTTAATATCTATATAGGCAAAAACGTGTGTGTGGGGGGGGGGGGGGTAGCATTATTTTTATTAAGCCAGGAAAATGAAATTCATTTAAACTCGATTATGTTTAAATTGCAATTTGAGATGTTGCCTTTTTGCTTACTGCTAAGAGAACATTTTGTTGATATTATCTAATATATTTTATCATTAATATTTTATGTTTTACAACAGTCTTTGAGAAATTGGCAGAGTTAGTGCGTAGGTATCTGTGGGAGTATATATCGTTTGCATTAATGAAATACCGATAACCAATTTTGATATTAAAATTCTTTTAAAAAAATAAACATTTTAACAATTTATATAAATTAACGTTCTTTTTTAAGAAAATAGTTTTTGTTCATACTTCAATTTATATTAAAGTAAAAATATAATCTTTAAGGAATCTATAGATGTTTTCTAAGATGTTTTGACTTGGTTATACATTCAAAAATTTAAAATAAACTCAAGAATTTAAGGTTACGTTCATTTATAACATCAAATATAATATAATATATAATATGATATATAATTTGTAAAACAATCAACTATGAACAAGGTGCTGTTTTGTTAAAAGGATAAAAGGTGGGTGTGGCATCTATTTAATTAAACACATAATAAATAATAATACTAAATAAAATACAATTGATATATATATATATATATATATATATATATATATATATATATATATATATATATATATATATATACATAGTGTTGTAGTAATACTTGATCATGAATCAGTATAACGATTTCTTAAAAGTAATAACCTACATGTATGAACGTCATTATATATATTCTTTATTTTATGTATTTAAAGACATTCGAAAAATTGTTTATTTCAAAAGCACACTGAAAGATTACATAATTACACAAAATGTTCACTGGATAAAGGAGTTCTGTAATGGTTTGCTTAAAACTTTTTTTCCGAATACATATTCTGTTATATTCTATTTAGAGCAAAAAGAGTTAGGATAAGGCATTGATTGCAACTTCCATTTAAACCGGGGGAAAATGCTTAAAAATAGCTATGTTTGGTCGCCAAAATAGTTTTCACAATATATCTACTGTCAGTGTGCCTTCTTCAGTGTTCTTCAGTACAATAGCTTTCCGTCTTTAATTTTTTTTAAAATAATTATACTAAATAAAGAGACTGTTATACATACATAGTTTAAATGATTAAAAACAGTTTAGTTATAAGTCTTACTTTACTTATCGTTGCTGGAAGTCTAATACCGATATTTATTTGTTTCTAAAATTTGAAATTTATTTAAAACTAAAGGTTGTTTCCTCATGCAAAGCATTCCTTAGCTGGATTTGGATTTATATACTAGTAATTTTGAAACTTTAGATGCATTATTTTCAACTGTTTGGCTTATATTTTTATGTATCAAACTTTTCGGTCTTAGTGTACACTGATGAGGAATGAATTTCCGAAATGTGCACATCGGGCACATCAAAATTTAACTGGTATTTGTATTATATATTTTCTACTTAACCTAATAGCTGATTAGAAATAATAATCATCTACGCCATTGGTTAAAATGGCGGTCTCTATTTTTGACATCACTCCCTCCCCAAATATGTCTCCGATCGCGATGTAGAAGATCCTAAACCATTAGATATTTTTAAATCAAAAGTCACTAAAACAAACGATTTGTTAGACCTGTATTTTGTGATAAATCTGAAAATTATGAAAAAAGAAAGGAAAAAAAAGACGTAATATCTTAATATAAGTTACACATTCAAACAAATAACAAATAATAAATATATGCCGTACTATAGAACTCTATTACGCTTTTTGAATGGTTGAAACATCCAGTCTTCAATGACACACAATAAAATATTGTTGTCTTTGCACACATGTAGTCTTTAAATTTGATATCAAGGACATAAGGTGACATGATAAGTGGAGGAATGAATGATTTTTTTTAAACTTTCCAACCAAGGTTTAAAATCGAAGTAGTCAGTTCAGAAAAAAATGTCTTGGGGAAAATCATTGTCCTTTTTCAAGAAACCTGACACAAGCATCAGCCTGATTGGAATTCGAACCTAGGTGGTTTGAGGTAATGTGATCTCTATACCAGCGCTCTCTAGAGCGCCGATGTTCCTTTAGTACTTAATAAAACACTCAAATTCGGGTGACTGAAATTACGTTTTGATATGATCGTCAAGTGGTAAAATAATGGATGTGCTTTTCCATCTTAAATTTACTTTAACGGCCAAATGATTAAGTTAACGTTCACTCTGTTGATATAGTATGGTTTAACGTAACATCATGCAGTTCAAAACTCTCAGAAGGACAAAGAGAAATATTCAAGTAAATTGAGGTTTAAAAGTCCATTATCTCCATAATAAAAGCACCGTAAACAACAACATCATTCTAAATGTCCCAAAGCACTGCTTTGAACTCACAATTTGAATTTTATCTTTTTGCAGATCTATTAATGTCAGAACTTCTTACGGGAATGGTTTATATATGGATTATATTCTTACCAATAAGTAAGTTGTTAAAATAGACAAAATACAAAAAGGTCAAAGCAATCTGTTTTACTCGTGATGTTATTTATCCATATAAGCTAAAACTTTTTTTTTCTAATTCTTGACTTTTTTTGTCAAAAATACTACCAAAATTTAAAATTTCAAGGCTGGTGTAAAGAGTTGTTGCCTTATACATTAAATAAATGGACTAATTGTTTTCTTCAAAAACCAAGTTGTAGAACATTTTATCAAGAGAAATGTAGAGAAAAATCAGATAAATTTGTAATTAATTTCATAAGTATTGAAAAGGGCGTCTGAAACTAATGTAATCGACAAAACCAAGGGTATTGAAGAGCATGGCAATAATAATAATAATAATAATAATAATAATAATAATAATTTTATTGCTTAAACACAATTTACATTATTGGTTAAGGCAATACTCACTGATTAACAAAACTAACCAACATACGAATTTAAAATTTAAAAAAAAAAGCCCAGATGTTTGGGGTAAGTCTGAAGTAATATATTTAAGTATTAAGTTATAATAAATCAATGTGCAACATCCAAAGGGTTTTGATTACGTGTTACAAATACAATGTATTTTTATTTTATTTTCAATTTGCATTTCACTTGTTGTTTCTGATGTCAAGACTACAAGTTATGAAGTATATAATTTCTCTTAATATCTTTTTATCTTTACAAAACGAACGTAAGGTAAAAAGGAGAGTAAGTCGTCGTTGTTGTTGTTGTTGTTATGTAGTTAAATATCGCATCAGCAATTTTAGGTATTTGACACGAGAGAAAATTTATCAATCTGTATGGATTTATATAAGTACAAGTTCGTGTATCCGTGTGATAAGCGAATGTGTAGTTTGGCCTGTCATGTAATGACGAGCGAGTGTTGTGTAAGGTGCTGGCTCCAAGAGTCAGTATGCTGGAAACAAGCATATCACTTTCCAAGACACATCATTCTGGCAGCGTATTAACCAGTCGATAAATATTTTTAATGCTGAGCGCAAGAAGTAAGCAATTTTTAAACTTTTAATTTCTTATGTACGACCAGGTTCGAACTACGACCGCCCACTCTCGAGCAGGCGCTTTACCGCTGAGCCACCGAGACAGAAGAAGGAGAAGAAGAAGAAGAAGAAGAAGAAGAAGAAGAAGAAGAAGAAGAAGAAGAAGAAGGAGAAGAAAATGGATTTTATTTTGTTTATTTTTATCTATCAATTTATTTTTTTTTCTGGTCTGGGGGAAACAAATTATAAATTTCTCGACACTGTACGGTCATCAATCATGGTGTAATTGTATTGTTAAAAAGCACATATTTCTTAATTGAATATTAGTTTTTTTTTTTTTTTTTTACCAAACAGTGGATTGATAATGCGAAACCGCATGATACAAGTCTAATCAATGACATTCTACTTTACCATGCGGAGATAGTGGATTTGAGAATTACTTTCATCGCTTCATTAATCATCTGATTTATATTTCGTCACTTTTAGGATTTCTTTCCGAGTTAATGATTTGGGTGATAAAATGGATTTTCAATTTAAAATAGTATCTATTTCCAGCAGATCACCAATATGTTATGCCCAAACAATCTTGTTTAGCATCAGTTTGTATTTTTTAAAAGTCACGATGCAACAAATATCATGAATATAATCTTAAGCGTTCGGAAAAGTTTATTACATTATCCCTGTTTTCCATTTAAATTGAAAATAACAAAAGTATTTAGATATTGAAGCTTAAGTTACCAATATCATTTCACTTCAAAAAGAACAGCGAAGTGAAACACAAGACGATTATACTTGTCAAAGACATGTACAAAAACGTTAAATAATAAGATGCACGCTTTTGACATTTACCCCCCCCCCCAAAAAAAAAAAAAATAATAATAATAATAATAATAATAAAAAGCAAAAAGCAAACTGGCATATGTTCATATTACTTTCGCGATGATCCTAGTGGTTTGGTTTTTCTTGTATAGCTTTTTCGAAATAACCTCTCTTTAGAGTATTTCTCATAAATAGCTTGTCGGATTTACCATTTTTCTATGTTAAAATGTTTTAATAATATTCGTTGCAAAAATAAAACAAAACGTGTTACGTTATTGTAGAAAAAAACATGACTATGTAAACATAAATCTACATCAAAATTTCACTTGTATTTAGCGTTATTTATTTTTTGAAAAAAAAAAATTGGTTTAGTACTTTAACTGACAATTTCAGGGCTTTCGCGACAAAACACTACAATCTTTAAATGCTGGAGTTTACCTACAAATGGCCAAATAACCCAATACATATCGAACAAATTTTAGGGAAAGCCAGGAAAGGGTTTCATAATGATGTACATCGCCCGTGATTGTGACCTATTTAATAATATGTATACATATTGTTGTGAAATACGTTTATAAACAAGTATCAGAAACCAATTTAGGGAGCCAAAATTTCAAATGTAATTTATGATAATAATAATAATTATAATAATTATAATAATAATAATATTATTATTTAGCAATATTAGCTATATGATTTATCTTCCCAGCGTTTTTTTCAATATCCAAATAAATAATGATTACAAACATTAAAAACTTATTGCGCAAATCTGGTAAACATATAAAATCGCCGTGATAGAACTGATTTATTGTCGTCCAATTTACAATCTTGTGTGCAAATAGATCAAATTACAAATTCTAAATTCTAAATCTTCCAACCCATTGTCATCAGTGTCTGTTTCAAAACAAACGCATTTTTTCTGTGATAAAACAATTGATAACTGCAACTGCAGCATTAATTACGCTTTCACGGTAATGCATATAATGGCAAAAATGTACCAAATTAACATGAAAAATCTTTTGGGAAATATCTTTTATTTACTGATTTTAATTTGATTTTTACAAACGTCATATAAATCTAGCTTCATGGCAATTCATGGGAGAATTCAGCGTGTCATGCATGCATGCACATATTTTGTTGAATCCCGATTGCTTCCTTTTTTTAATCATTTGACTTTCTTGTTGTCATCCTTTGTATACTTTTGCTTACACAATCTGAACCACTAATGCATCATCTATGTAATGAATAGATTATTTTACAATGTTTCAATATAAAGAGTAATTAATCATTTGATCCTGGCCTTGTTGGTGTGCGATGCGCCCCAATATATCCTTGCTGTAATTACACGTTTACAGACAGTAATGGAAAATTATGTGTCCTTCATAGGAACCGGTTTTAAATAATTCAGCAGCGACTTCAATATATTACAGTAACTTGCATAATAGTATGTACGCCTAATTATTGGTTTTTATAGTCTATTGATAAAAGTCTTATTTTTTATTTCAATTAAGGATTACGTAATAAAGCAAAAGGGGGGGGGGTTACTTTATTCGTTATTGAATATTTTTAAAGTGTAAATAATGATATTGATGTTAGTACTTGAAAAAAGTGATAATACAGTTTTAGTGCAGCACTGTGGTTTTACATACTTACCTGCACATAATGGTTTACGAATCACAGTGCCTCTTAACGTCCAGTTACAAAATTCATCATTTTCGAACAGATCGAAGTGTGAGAAAGTTTTCCGTTCGCTTACAGACGATCAGTGGCTTTCACTGGTACTTTGGTTTGATACACTATCCCAGAACCGGACTGACTTGTTAAAAGTGAAGGAATAATGACTTGGCCCCGGTTTAGCAATCATTCCTTAATTATTTTTTAACTTAAATTTAGCTAATTTTTGCAATATCTTTCTGAGTTACAAATACAATCCTTTGTGGTAAAGGGGCCTCGGTGGTCGAGGTGGTCTAAAGCGCGCGCTTACGGATCACAGTGCCTCTCACCGCCTGGGTTCGAATCCCACTCAGGGACAGATCCTAGTGTGAGAAAGTTTGTCAGTTCGCTTGCCGAAGGTCGGTGGTTTTATCCGGCACTCCGGTTTCCTCCACCATCCCAGAACTGACCGCCTCGAAATAAGTGGAAGATTCTTGACTTGGTGCGTAAAACACCATTACTCCACTTACTCCACTCCTTTGTGGTAGAAACTAAACTACAGATGTGACAAGCCTGAAGTGATCTTCAAAATGACACTTTAAATTACTAAATATTTCTACAATCAACAAAATTATAAGGTTTCAAATTTGTCATACTTTAGTTGAGGGAATATCTTAGTTAAGGAATAATTTTGAAAGTGGGACCAGGCCCCAGTTTTACAATCATTCACTCAGTTGAGTGTACACTCAACTCCAATTAGGAAATATTTCAATGTCAATTTAAGATATTACACAGTTCCATTGAATATCCAATGTTTTATTTAAATTGTTTGATGTAGTTTTTAACGAAACCAAACATTGGCTCATAAAGACTAATAAATTTTTTTTAAATATTGATGAGAAAAAAAATGGGAATATTTGAGTTGAGTGTACACTAATTTGAGTGAATTATTGTGAAACTTGGAGTATAACATCGTTATTTAACTCTCGTATTTACACATAAGGGTATACACTGCCATCTTTCGGGGCCTGTCTTATGCCATCTAACCATTGAAAGTAATTTGGTATATAGCACGAAAGAAGGATGTTATTAAAATATAAAATCCAGCATATTTAAAGTATACAAGGGTTTAAATTTACGCGTATAGAATATCCATACTTTAAAATATGATTTTCTGTCATAATGGTTTATGTACATCGTAAATACATGTAAGCTTGAAATAAACTTAACTAAACTATATTGGATCTGTAAATCACATGAAACAGAGTTAAAATCAAATAAAATAAACGCGAAACATTAAGCGTTTTGATGCACTCAAATATTTTAAAAAACTAAAAACAAACATTTGAAATAGATATGTATGCAAGACGCAAATGGCGATCGAATATAAAACTGACACAACTCTTCATATTGGCGGCTTTTTCATTTTTATTCTATTGCCTTCGTTTAAGTGTTTGATATAAACTCGACCAGTTGTAAAATCTTTAACATGGAAAGGATCTTTTTACAGACATTTACCATAAATTCGAAATTGCCAAAAGCGCGATTTCAGTATTATATTATGCTATGTACATGTATGTCATTGTTCATCAACGACAAACATTCATATTGATGTTTGACAAGTTTAACAGATGCGATAAGATAGTTTTTTCTTACGTCATTTATCTCAATCACTAGATTTTTAAATGGATAAATAAATTAATTAATTAATTCAATAAATAAATAAATAATTAAATAAATTGATTAATTAAGTTTTAAAAAAACCCGATAGATTATTTAAAAATTGTATTTTTTATTCAATTTAGTAAAAGTCTTATTAAGTTTTTAAATTGGAAATATTTTTAAAAAATTCTGAATTTTTTTTTTTCTGAAAGGCCACTTAATGACTCAAGTTTTGAATGCAACTACCTTTAAGTTTGAGAAGATTTTCAACTTAATAAGTTGATAGCTACTAGCGACATGAACAAGTGTATGGATCTATCACGATCATTTGAAGAACCAATTAGTCTACGCTTCAATGCAAGTGTATTTGATTGTCAGCCATCGTAGTGACGCGCACATAGGGTGACTTTTTTGTGATATTTCACCGAGTCAGCACGTCGCTGATACTGCAAGTATACCGTTCTCAAAGCTGCATAGTCTTGGCTTTGCGGGGAGAACAAGTCGATACGCTTGCCCTCCTAATGCAGAGTGCCAGAGAAGGAAGCACTGTCTAAAAAATTGAAGTTTTTATATATGATCTCGTGGAGGTTCGGAACCCCGACCTACAATGAATTATACGCTAACCACTTAGCTACGTAGACACGCTATAGAATCTAAATACAATAATACCATGTTTGCACATGTACAAAGTTCTTTCAAATGTTATTTATCTTAACATATCGGCATCTTATTTAAAATCAGATCATCAACAACAAACTAAAATGCATTTCCCATAAAGGCACGAAACACATCAATAAATGAGGCTTAGATAAACTGGTTTAAAAGGGCAAGTTTCTCTATTTCTTGTGATAAAATCAACAAGCAAACAATGGCTTCAATGGGAAGGAGTTTTAATTATTTTGTATATAAGAACAACCCGTGCAAAATTGATATTCTTTAAATGGCGTTTTCTTTTGTACAGCCACCATCATTGTGCTTCAGAATTAATACTGCCAGCTATGATTTATATATTTAAGAATTGCCAATGCCCTTGGCTTGGGTTCAAATTTCTTCTAGGCTATTGAATAGAGCTTAAAATTAATTATAAGAAGTCTTAAACAGGACACTAACGGTTGTTTTAATCAATCTCAATCTTCCTTACAAATAATGAAAGAATGCAATATGATTTTCTTATATCATAGAGCATACACTAAATATTACTAATTTCCTTTAGAGAAGGATTGTCTTATTAATAAAATTTGCATGCTGCGTTTTTTATTCTCTTATGCCTATTTATGTTATATTATGATTATACGTAATTTATTACATCAAAGGCATGTTGTTACAATGGACAATGTTTTTATAAACATTTTATGTCATTTTATAAATCTTCTAAGATGTTTAATCAAAATCAAAAAGGTAATCTATTACAGGTAAAAATATTGTTTCCTGTATAACATGTACAGACAACAACAACAACAACAATAATAACAACAACCGCATATTACGCTTTGACTGTGACGTAACACAATTACTCAAATCAACTCATATTACGACGCAATACAAGAAAATGTTACGAATGGCTAGCCATGACAAGAAACAACATGGTAATCAGTTATTTTAAAGCCTAAATCACCCTACATCTTTTGCAAACGGATAGAGCACACACACACACACACACACACACACACACACACACACACACACGGGCGCGATAAAAACCTTCTTTACCAAAAAAAATTTTTTTTGTATGCAAATGTCATCGAAGAAAGATTAAGAAATCCTTTTAAGTGCTTCAGGAATTTGGTCAGGTTCTGTTTATGATAAACGTGCAATGCATCCAATGATGTAGTAATGTTTGAGAGACAGCATTCAAAAAGTTTTAGAATGAATTTGACATTGATTTACTTGTCGTTGTCAGCAACTGTACAATTAAAGAGGCTTTCAGTATAGAGGGTTGTTATGGGTTTTTATATCATCACTAGTGTAAATGAAAAATCACTATGTTCTCTAAAAGTTTTTTTTTTAAATGTTCGCTACATGAAAGCAATGAACAAAATCCATGAAGTGTAAAAACAAGCTTTAGGTTATATTAATAATAAAGTGCACACTTCGTTTTGATATACTGCATCTTTTTCGTATTCATAAAGTATACAACTGCACTTAAAATGATAATACAAAGATGCTAGCGTCAAATAAATATCTGGGGGAAAATGTGCATGTGCAAATGCAACAACGAAAACAACAGAAAACAATCCCACCAAATGACAAGATATCAAGAAAAAATTAGGAAACTCGAGATTTTGAACAGACGAAAATGATAAAGTCTACTGATGCGGTTATTTTCCTATCTGTGGACCACATACAGAGGTTAAAAAAAGTACATTTACAAAATTAATTTTAAAAAAAAGTTCTATTGTTACAAAGAAACATTGCTCTTTACATATACTTTTATATAATATCCATTAAACAAGTGCACAAAACATGCGTTTTTTTTATTTTATTTTATTACTTTTGAAGGAAAATTAGCCGGCTGATATATAACAGAGCTGAACTACTCTTTAAGGAAGCTAGTCAAAGAACATTGGTTTAAGTAGTCAGACCGATATATGGACGGGACATTAATAAGGAATTATCAGTTCCGTGAAATTTAAGGTTGGGGCCATTATTGCCATTATTGATTGATTTCGCCGCTATTAGTCAGTGTAAATCAAAAAAGTTACTATGATTGCAACTTTTTCCAGTTTATTATTATTATTATTATTATTATTATTATTATTATTATTATTATTATTATTATTATTATTATTATGCTACTAGTGTAGCTTTGTACTTTTATCATATCTACCTTAAAAAAAGTTTTCAAAAATGGGCTTAGCAGAGCTTATCATAAAACAAAATATTTCGGTCAATTTTCGGTTACAAATACTGAATAACTAACAAATGCATAATTAGACATGTTATGTAACTGATTGAAAACCATTAGTATGTTACGGTATATGACTAAGTGCTTGCATAAATTACAAAAAGTAAAATGTACTGGTAGAATCAGCTTTTGTTACATGTACATACAGTACAGGCCTGTCGAAAGTTTAACACTGAGCTGACGAAAAGGAGCCGAGACTCGGCTGCCGAGGGGCCGAGCTGTGGACAGCTGGAACTGTCCACAGCTCGGCCACTCGGTAGCCGAGTCTCGGCAACTCATTCGGCTCCTCGGCACTTTGAACTGTCCACGACTCGGCAGTTTATTTGGCCTCTCATCAGTAGCCGAGTCTCGGCCACTAGCTAACGAGTGTTCTAACAATTAACATCTGAGAGATTAATTTTTAACTGTATATTTAAAATAATAAAATATATCAATGGGTAATGATAAAAACTTTTAAAAATAACAATAATAAATTTAAAAAAAAAATAATGATCTTAAAACAAATAAAATAAAATAAAATAAAATAAAATAAAATAAAATAAAATAAAATAAAATAAAATAAAATAAAATATAATAAAATACAAAATACAAAATGAAATGTAATGAAATGAAATGAAATGAAATAAAATGAAATAAATAAAACCATTAAATAAACGGATGGTGGAAAAGATACATATGTGATTTTTTTCTGAGAGAGATTAATTGTATATAATAATAATGATAATAATAATAATAATAATAATAAAATATATCATTCGTTAATGATAAGGAATATAAATGCAAATTAATAAAATAAAATAATAATAATAAATTTAATAATAATAATAATAGAAATAATAAAAAACAAATAAATAAATAAATAAAAAAATAAATAATAAATAAATAAATAAATAAATAAATAAATAAATACCATTAAATATATGGACGACGGAAAAATAGATATGTGATTTTTTTTTCCCCCAGAATTGCATAAATCTTTTATATTCCATGATGGAGCGGGATTTTAAAACAAAAAACTGGACTTCTTCCATCGCAGTTTTAATTTAGTCATTAAATGTACCTGTACAGGTAAACATCAGGTGTCATAATCCTAATCTGTTAATCCCCTGTCATCATCAAATACCTGGCTTCAGTACACGAAGTTCAAAACCTTCTCAGTACCATGACAAAAGAATGTCGAACAAACGGACTTTTATTTAGACACATTGTCTCCGAGATCGGCCAGACTCCAACACCTGTCATGAAACTTTTGATTTAGGAAAAAGTCGTCTAAAACGCTACAGAAACTTTTTCATTGATACTGTTGATATATAAATTATATTATCTTCTCAACTAATTTTCCTACTGCTCTCTCTTTGACTTATTCCATAGTTAGATAATCTCACAATTTTCTCTCTAAAATATTGCGATATACGCGGTAACTGCAGGAATGTTTAATTAACTGATGTTTTCTAGATAACGATCAAGGGGTCGAGTGGCCGAAAAAGTGCCGAGGAGCCGAGCGGCCGAAAAGGTGCCGAGCAGTCAAAAAGTGGCCGAAAAACAGCCGAGCGATGGACAGTAGCTGCCGAAAAGGTGCCGAGCTGTTGATTACTATTGGCCGAGACATAACTGCCGAGGGGCCGAGACGAGCTGCCGAGTCGGCACTAATTCGGCACTAAAGTGTTTAACTTTCGACAGGCCTGTACTGTATCTAAATGTAAACTTATTGTGCCAGCTGGTTTGTGTCTTCATTCATAAAAAGCATAGTATTTTTGCAGAACCTTATTAAATCTGGAGAGAAAACTCACTAAATCATTCAACTTCACATACAGATATAAACACGACATTCTTTCTCTTAATAATTCCAAATTCAGAGAATATGTGAATGCTATCTATCCCAGTGAGTTTGAAATAAAAGATGAGACTGCTTTATATTTGGACTTGTATCTCGATTATGACACCTAGGAAAAGTTACATCTGAAGCTTTACGACAAACATGATGACTCGAAATTTTCTTTTGTAAACTTTCCGTTTCATTGCTGCAATATTCCTGCTCCCCCTTGTTACAGTTAATATGTTTTAGTATAATACGGTTAATACGGCATGGTAGTGTGTGTTTCAACTACTGGGACTTTCTACAACGAAGCAAGCTGCTTATAATTCATTTGTGTACTGCGGGCTTAGGCTAATCAAAGCCTTTAAAACGTTTAATGGATGCCATCACAATATTGTTGATGAATATACTGTATCAAAACTTATACTTGATATTTTAGATTTTCCATAGTTCCATGTTCCTTTCAATCGCAATTTTTATTTTGCACATGGCTACCTAGACAGGAAGTGCCTACCCTTCGGAACACACGGCTCACTTCGTTAATGGGAGTTCACGTGTATAACTGAATTGTCCAGTTTCCAAAGTTTTTACTTTTTTATTTTATTTTATTTTTATTTTTATTTTTATTTATTTATTCATTTATTTTATTTTTTTTTATTGAGGGGGGATTGTGATTGGGACATGGACTTATATGTTTGTGATTTATTATTAGTAAAAAAAAATTAAAACAGGAGATTTTTTCTTGTAAGAGGCAAGTCATTTTAAACCCCTACCTCTTAAAATTTAAATGTTATGCTATTTTACCTCAAAAGACTTTAAACCTTCTGGCGATACGATACAAATGAAGACGAAAACAAGATTAATTTTGTTAATATAAAAAAGGTGTAAACACATTCTGATGTCCTGTCGATACACAAATCCGTATTACATATAAAGTAGGTCACACTTACCAATATTTATTGTTAAAACAATTGTCTACAAAACGTAACAAATTCGAGCGATCTGTCAGAGAAAAGCACCGCAAAAGTTCCCATGGGAGACATTTTGATCAATAAAGTCAAATTAGTTAGATCTAGACTCCTCGTGTCCATTGTACAATTACACTTCTAATTTCTCAAGATGCTCCATGATATCTTTAATCGATAATTGGATCCTCCCTGTCGGAATGTAATAGGCGTGTTTTATCGGTTTGATATTAATGACGTTTCCCCCAAACTATGTGAAAGGAATATCAAATTATACAAATATGGAAATTTTGTTTTATAGTACCCAACTTTGATGAACTTCCAAACATATCCAATTTCAAAATAAAGAAGTATAATTCAATTCGTTTGTTTGTTTGTTTTTTAACATATGCATATACGTAATTCTATTTATTTTGTAATGTATTATCATATCCATTATATAACTGTTATTTATTTTATAGCAATATTTTTTTTAAAAAAATTCAAAAAATAAAAATAAACGGTATGCAGTCATACAAAATGTCGAATACGATCATGATGCAAGTAATATTAAAACTAAAAATATACATACATATATAAAGAAACTGTTTATAAATATACTTACTGATGTTGTAAACTGTCGTATCTGCCTTATAAAGAAAAATGCCATTAATTTGCCAAAGAAGGAATATCGGCCATATTATTTTCCTCATTTCTTATTTTCATTCTAAAACAATCAACATCACGTGTATAACCATTATCTTTATAATCTGAACTAAAAGCCAATGTTTTACTGACATGACTTCAAAGCATCTACAAGATAGAAGGAACTCAACTAAAACATCCAATGCGCATGCGCATCAGACAATATTTATCACTCTCAATGGATCTAAATGGATTCAAATTGTCAAAGTCGTTTCTTTTTTTCCGTTTCGTTGTGACTGTGTGTGTATCAGGGTAAAACTAATTATATTGTTCAAGATTCGCTCAATCAAATTATGTTTCAATAAAATAATCAATAAAATGCGTGAAATGATAACGCGTTTTTTTTTTCATTTTCTTCTCATACAAACATACTTCACGAACGATTTATTATTATTATTATTATTATTATTATTATTATTATTATTATTTTTTTTATTATTGCATCACACGTACAGTGGCATTCATTAGCTATCGTCTTCAAACGGAGAAATAAAGTATAAAAATACAGTTTTTTTTCCATGTAAAAATGTATATTGAAACCACAAAATACATATGAATCATCTAATTGCTACGTTTTATATGTAAGAATTGACACATATTACACGTATATACATTTATATTTCTAATCGCAGGAAAATTGCTATTTATGTAATTTTTCTCAATTTCTAAAGTATGTAATGTAATGTGCTTGTTTTTCGAATATTTAATTTTACCAAAAAAAAAAAAAAAGGAAAAAAAAAAAAAGGAAAAAAGAAAGAAAAAAGAAGAAAAGACATATGGCACATGATTATACGTGCATATAAACTTAACGTCTGTATATCGGCACGAATTTATAATAAACCTGGGACCCATTACTTTGTTAATTTCACAAGTAAAATTAGTTCAGCTACGTTACATTCAATAAATACGAAAATTAGATTAACAAAATAAAAAAAACGACATCTAATGTAAAACTGATGTTAATTTTACAAGTAGCATCATCTCTTAATGACATATTTTTTACAATTAGTGAAGACAATACAGAATTTGTATTAGTTGAACAATACCTAATGCTTTTAGACAATCGGTGAAGAGAGAGAGGCTTTATGGCTTACTACTGAGATATCATCTGCGATGTTCATGACCTTTTCAATGTAGATATAACTACAGTTTTATTCAAACCATTGATTTTGTGAATATTCCATTGAAGTGAATCCCCAAGGAAATATTTATTTCATATGATTTAATTTAGCAATCATATCTGGAAGAGGATGTATTTGCCGTTCAATATAACTGGAGACACCCTTATAGTTTTTCCTTATTTTGTTTCAAATGTAGAGTAGTTTATTTATTTAACTGCAATCGTATATATCTCTGTGGAGAAAGGCTGATGTCAATGCCGTATACGATTGTAAAAGATAATAGCTTAAAACATCCATAACTACATTTAACATTGCGCATGTTCAGACGCATAGCACGTGTCTCCATGGAGAATCTTTTCCAGATCACCAAGATGTAAACTAAAACTGAAGACAAACAATTTTACAAGAGATTCTTAGAAATTCTCGCGAGTACTCAAGGTATGAAGCCATTAGGTCCAAAATGGATTTGTTTGGTTCTAATTCTTCTACTGTGTAACAATGTCATCATTCACAGTCAAAGAGATAAAGAGCCGTTTACGATGCGATTCGGTAAGTAAAAATAACAATTATAATTTTTTTTTAAAAATATTTTTAAAAATTTATCAAAAAATAAAATTCATGTTAGTTAATATATCAAAACAGTAAACTTTAAAATTAATAACATTTTAGAAAAATAATCATGTGAATTTGTTTTTACAGTATCCAATATTTATTATCTTTTTTTTCATTAATTCATACTTTAATGATTTGCAGAGATTTAAACAAAAAAACTTTGAAAAGATAAATAAAAAGCAATTATTTCTAGTTTCGTGAGTAGGAGGATTGTTTTGACTTATGTATGTCTAAGATTATCAAGTTCAGACATCCTTGTCTATTACATAGCCATTTTAAGAATTACTATAATTTTGACCATACACGTAGATATGTTATAATAGACGCGATCTTACTTGGTATTATCGGTTTTCTCCAGGAAAGTGGCAAATTACTAAAGAACATAAAGGCGGTCTCTTATTGATTTTTTCTCTCTTCTGAAAATGAAATTATTTACACACAGAGACCTCAAACTTGATAACTGGGGTCGGTTGTTATTGATATGATATAAAACTGTACTTCATCTGACATGGATCTTACTAAGTAATGCAAATGAAGCATTTAGCTCTCTCTCTCTCTCTCTCTCTCTCTCTCTCTCTCTCTCTCTCAGAATAACATGTTTCGACAGAATCTAAAATTAATTCCATTTTATATATATATATATATATATATATATATATATATATATATATATATATATATATATATATATATATATATATTTTTTCCTTCATGTCGTTTCACAGCGTGGAGTATATGGATTACATTTAAGTTTTGAATTTATTATAAAAAGTTATAGTGTGTTTCGAATGGTTCTAGCATTTCTTGTTAACTTTTTATAATTTTTTGTCCTGTAAGTATATAAATTCGATTATATTAAGCCAGCTACTTCTTTAATTAAAAAAAAAATTGCCAGCATAGCTTTGACGCAGTTAGAGTTGGAGGTTTTGTAAAGTGTTATAAAACGAACCCTGCCAATGGTTGAAGGAATGCATGGAAGTAGTATTTTATTCCAGGCTGTTTAAAAAATGTTGGTAGAAACAATGACATATCGTACCTAAATGTCCTTGGAAGTTAGGTAATCCGTGCTATATATTGTATCTGTCTGTCTTTTTCATTAGTTTTGACTAAGATTTTTAGATTAAGATGTGTGATTTTAAATACCATATCATCCTGTCATGTCTACTAGGAACAGCAAGTTTCATTTCTATCATGTTGACAAAATATGGAAACAACCCGTATCGCTCAACCGCCATTTTTTACATTTGAAATTGGGACAACTATTTCAGACAAAATTTGGATTTTACAATAATCAAGGTCTTTGAAAATTAATCAATTTGACCAAGTTTTTCTAAGAAAAAATAATAAATACGGGCATAAATAGGTTTTTTTTCTTATTCTATGATGAATTGAATCAACCTTAAATTTATATCTTGAATAAAAATCCTACCTACTATTTAACTAAATCGATCCATAAAATGTGTAACAGTTGTTCATTTGACCAAGATCGTTTTCGCAAAATAAAGTTTTATTCGGCCCAGCATTTTAATTGTTGCAAGTTGACGCACGCAAATATGCGTCTTTACAATTATTCTACACATAGCCGTCCATTTTTGTCAAAATTTATAAATTAATATACAGAAATAAATAAATACTGTAAAATCACAAATATTCGTGGGGGATTAAATTTCGTTATTTTCGTGGGTTACTGAAAACCACGAAATTAAATGTCATTGAAAATTTTTAATTTCCATTGCCCTCAATGGGATTTATTTTCACAAAACTGAATTCCACGAAAATTTCTACCAATAGAATTTTTAAAAAATGCAAAACCACGAAATTTAAACCCAACGAATATTAATGATTCTACAGTAAATAAATAAATAAATTTTAAAAAAATATGTGATGTTATATCATTCTGATGCAGTACAACCCTTTCTCCTAACACTGATCGGTCATTAGTGGCTATTTTGGTATAACGTATTCGGTATTTGCTAGCGTATTATTACCTTTTCAAATCTTGAAGTCTTACGATAAAAAAATTTCAAAATGAATGGTTAAACAGCGGCCATCTTTTTTTTAGTTATGATTTAGTATTTTATATTAATTATGTAATCAGTGATTCTAATCCAGTTTCATTTTGTTTTATTTTAATTGAAAACTAACGATTGCATATTATTTACATTGCACGAAATTTGCATATCATACCAGTTTCAATCTGAAATGTAAAACCAGTTGTTTAATTTTTTGAACATGAAGATAAAAGGGTTTAACAAATATGTAGATGCCAAATATGATCCATAAATATACTCCTACTATTTAAAAAAAAGATAACATCACATTTGAATCACAAATTTCAGATTATTTATTATAAAAACATCAGGCAGTCCTGAAAAACGCCTGTTGTGTGATTACAACATTTTTTTACACTATAAAGTAATTGATACCACTACTGACACTCGTTATGGAAGTGGTGATAGCGTTACTAACTTACTTGCTTTGGATTACTTACTTGGAGTTTTCCTCAAATTCCTGGAGCACCACTTTTGCGTATCTTCACCACATTATAACTATCACCATATCACCAATAATACTAGATGCATGTTTTTATCTTATTATATACACCTTTTTTGTTGTACCAAAGTGAGTTCATGGAAACAATCGAATCCAACTTGGTAAACAGTTTATATTTTGTAGTATGACAACTTTGCCCAAAATAGTCTACAGAAATAATCTTTTTACAAACTTTTCAGAGGTGACAAATTTAAATCCAATCATTACTTGTCATACTACAAAATATAAACGTTTACCAAGTGCTTGTAGCAACATCGCAAATGAAACTTTTTAGTATCATATTTTTATAAGGAATTGACCTTACCGGTATGTATTTCAAAAAGTCTGCAAACTCAAATTTCATTTCACTTAAAGCTTAAGTCTTGAACATCCATCAACTCCACAATTTTTTATATAAATCATGCGTTTTTTTTTAATTAAACATCTGATTCAGTAAATCAACTCATAAAACAATCTAAAACAGAAGATTTTAATGATAGGTTTGAGTGATTAATGATGCTTTTCTGACATTTAACTCCTGTCTAGAAATAAGTTAACCCATTAATTTCCGCAATTCCATTTAAATTTTATTTCAATACCAATCTTGTCGTTAGAATCCTTTGGTATTTGTTTTAATTTTAGATGTAAATGTCAGTATGAAGAATCTAAGTGTTTTTTTTTTTTTAAATTTGTTAACCACATCGAAGTTTTTTGAACAGTAATATATAAATTGTTGCTTCCTTCAGAAAAGCTGAGTGGATTGATTGTAAGCTAGTTGTAATATTGCATCATTAATTTTTTAGTTGGTAGGTTGTAATGATGCATCAGTAATTTTTTCCTTTGGTTGGTTGTATTGATGCTTTAGTAATTTTTTATCAGTTGGTAGGTTGTAATGATGCTTCAGTAATTTTTTATCAGTTGGTAGGTTGTAATGATGCATCAGTATGTTATTAGTTGGTTGTTTGTAGCTGATAATACATCAGTATTTTTTCCGTTGGTTGGTTGTATTGATGCATCAGTAATTTTTTTTATATGGTTGGTTGAAATGATGCATCGGTAAGTTTTTTTTTCAGTTGGTTTTAATGATGCATCAGTAATTTTTTCCAGTTGGTTGGTTGTAATGATGCATAAGTAATTTTTTCAGTTGGTAGGTTATAATGATGCATCAGTAAGTTTTTTTTTATTTGGTTGGTTGTAATGATGCTTCAGTAATTTTTTATTAGTTGGTAGGTTGTAATGATGCATCAATAATTTTTTTCAGTGGGTTTGTTGTAATGATGCATCAGCTTTATCTTAGTTGGTTGTTTGTAATGATGCATCAGAATTTTTTCCGTTGGTTGGTTGTAATGATACATCAATAATTCTTTAGTCGGTTGGTTGTAATGATGCATCAGTAATTTTTTTTATATGGTTGGTTGAAATGATGCATCAGTAATTTTTTCATTTAGTTGGTTGTAATGATGCATCAGTGCTTTTTTCAGTTGGTTGGTTGTAATGATGCATCAGCATTTTCTTAGTTGGTTATTTGTAATGATGCATCAGTAATTTTTCCATTGGTAGGTTGTAATGATGCGTCAGTAATTTTTAGTCGGTTGGTTGTAATGATGCATCAGTAGTTTTTTCAATTGGTTGGTGTAAATGATGCATCTGTTAGTTTTTTTCAGTTGGTGTAAATGATGCATCTGTAAGTTTTTTTTTCAGTTGGATATAATGATGCATCGGTAAGTTTTTTTCCGTTGGTTGGTTGTAATGAGGCATCAGTAATTTTTCAGTTGGTTGGTTGTAATTATGAATCAGCATTTTCTTTGTTTGTTGTTTGTTATGATGCATCAGTATTTTTTGGGTTGGTTGGTTGTGATGATGCATCAGCATTTTCTTAGTTGGTTGTTTGTGATGATGCATCAGTAAGTTTTTTCCAGTTAGTTGATTGGAATATTACATTAGTAATGTTTTTCAGTTGGTTGGTTAAAATGGTGCATTAGTAATGTTTTTCAGTTGGTTGGTTGTAATGATGCATCGGAATTTTTTTCAGTTAATTGTTTGAAATGATGCATTAGTAACTTTTTCAGTTGGTTGGTTGTAATTATGCATCAGTAATTTTTTCAGTTGGATGGTTTTAATGAATTTTTTTCAGCTATTGGCGACGAAAGCAAGATTATTTAGTTTTAAGGACTAATCTTAGAACACGTTCGTGAAGCGATAAGAAGTGCAGGTGTGTTAAAGTCTGCCTCACACTTAGGGTGATTGTTTGATGTAGTGATAGCTTACCAAGTCAGTATGCCGCAGACAAACATAATATTATCCTGGCACTGGGTGAACCAGTCTATACTTTGTCCCCCTAACGCCGAGCTAGGCGAGCAATTAGAATTTCAAATGTTATATGTTGACCCGACCGGGGCTCGAACCACCAACCTCTGGCTCTTGAGGCAAATGCTCCAACACTGAGCAGAAACGATATTTTGTTATGTTGTAAATACCGATGAAAGATGATTGTTGAAGAGAAAAGCTGTCTTTTTGGTTACAGATGCCTTCAATTAATTTTAAATCCAATACCTGTCGAGAGTGCAATTTTGTAATAAGTTGTGTCTTTTTTTTTTTTTTTTCTGGTGTTATTTCGCCTTTTTCACAGTAATTATCATTGTTTGTTGATATATGCATTTAATATGTACGTTTGATCGGTAAAAGATGCACATATTAAGAATATGATGAGCATAATAAAATAATTCGATGCTGCTTTTTGGTACTTTTGGCAAAAATTGTTTTATATTTGTCTGGGATATTCGTTTGATTTCTGTATGACTTATAGCCACAAAAAGTATTTGTTCTTAGTTTCTATGGTATGATGTTTTATGCTGGTGCAGCATCTGAGTAAGATGCATTTACATACAGATATTCCAGATATTCCAGAAAAAAATTCGGCTAGTATTGAATTTTTCTTATTTCTATTTCTTCTTTTTGTCTTTTTTTTTTTATATATATCATAAAATTACGAGAAAATGTTTAAAATATATCAGAATAAATTTCTTTCTTTGTGTGTGTGTGTGTGTGTGTGTGTGTGTGTGTGTGTGTGTGTGTGTTTAATTTTTTTTTTTTTTTTTTTTTTTTGTTCACTAATATTTGCAAATATAAAATTTTACTGTCGAAGTAAACGCACAAATAGTAGACTAGTTTAAACTAATTTTCACATCTTTATTGATTTAAAAATCTGTCTGTTATATAGTACATCCAAACACCTGTAAGCCTTGCTTTTTTATTAATACTATTTATTTATTTATTTATTTTGTTTACTTTAAGATTTCATTCAACAGATAGATACCAATACTGTCATAAAGCACATGTTTCATAACATAAGCAACAGTCGTAAAAGGCGAATGACACTTTGATCTTTTTCAAATTTTATTTTTATTTTTATTTTTTTATTTAATATGATTTTATTAAATAATTAATCATTTTTGTTTACTTTCGAAAAGTCATTTAACAGAGAAATACTAATAACGTGTACAGTCATAAACCACAGGTTTCACAACAAGGCAGCAGTCGTGAAATAAAAAAATGACATTAAAATCATATTTTAATTACTACGGAAGCAAGAGATGCCAAAAATTTATCCAATCACACACAATATTTTATGCTCCTGCTGAATCTGTATTTGTTTTTTTTTTTTTTCAATAATTGTCAGCATTGTTCTCAATGTTTTTTTTATTCGATTTCTACATTCAAAAAGACCGCTTTTTTGACGTCTCATAGTACCATGTTCGTCTCATTTTCAGTTTTGATGAAAAACGTGGCGGGTAAAGTTAGCTAGATAAGAAGTGCTTACCCTTCCCAAGCAGTCGGCCTTACATCCAAGGTGAAATTTCACATGTTGAAATTTATTTGTCAGCTTTCATAGGTTTGGATTGTAATTTGATCAAGAACCGGTATTTTTTTGTTTTGTAATATATCATTGATGTTAATTCAAATCTTATACTGATCGCAAAAGTGCAAGGCATGATATATCACGTTTTAGAATAGAAATTTAAAACCAATGGTGAAATAAAAGTAGAAATAGGAGTATAAATTTTCAGCATTTATCGTCTGGGTTGTAAATGCAGATAAAATAATCTATCGGCTAAATTCAATTATTTTCAAAATCAAATTAATACCATGGTAACATATTTTATTTTCTGTCCCCTGAGTCATTTACTTTCGAATTACAAATGTGAACAAATTCCAAATTGCAGATTAAATACAAGACTATAGTTTTGATTAACTTTTGAAATGCATTCATTTTATCTTGAATATTTATTTTTAAATGAGTAACACTGAATCAAAAAGAGATAATGGCGGAGCTGACATTTAGAATGGCAGATTGTATAGATGTAATTGCAAAATTATGAAAATAATATCATAGCATATATGGATACACTTTAACTGTTTTTGACCGACTTTTTGTTTGTCTCTGCATATGTTTTGCATACATAAATTGCTGAAATAAAAGAAAAAAAGTTAAATTGACAAGAGTACAATATTCTCGATCACGTTGTAT
>CM056604.1:20481821-20607470 GCA_029721355.1 Tegillarca granosa
ATGTACGTTGTGTCAAAATTTTCAGCCGTCTTAATTTTTGAAATTTATTTTAACTACGGATTGTTCCCTAATACAAAGCATTTCTTAGCTGGATTTGGATTTGTATAATTTAGGAACTTTGGATTCATAAATTTTCAAAGTTTTGGATTATTAACTTTTTTATCCATAAACTTTTTCGCCCCATAGTGTCACTGATGAGGAATGAACTTCCGAAATGTGTACATATGGCTTTATCAAAATTAAACAGGATATATATCACTTATACTAATTATATCACTAAATGAATGCATATACATATATAATTTATAAAACTGGATTAGTGGTATCGCTAATTCGAGGAAGAAATATCACGAAATAATCTAAAAAATTAAAAACTGTTTGACTGAAAATTTTTTATTAATGATATTTATATTTCCATAACGTTGGTTGGGTGTTTGTTACGTTGTTAACACGTCATATTAGCAATTTATCAGCTATTCGCGATGGGAGAAAAGGTTTCAATCCTTAAGACTAAGTTTAACAACAAATTCGTCTATGTGCGTGAATTCGAGTGTGTATTATCGTCTCACTTGTACTAGAGCGCAATCAGGGTGACATTTTGTTAAATTGCTAGCTCATCAACTTAGTATGCCGCAGACAAGCAAATATCTCACCCAGTCGCATCATTCTAGTACCAGATGAACCAGTCAATACTCTGTCCTCTAATACAAAGAGTCAGGCGAGAAAGCAGTATCTCAAATTTTAAACTTATATTTGTAGTATGACTGTTTATTTAGTGACAACACTAAACCAGTTTTGATTTATGATATGATAAAATTAGGAATTTTACTAAAATGATCAAGTTATATTGCAAAATACGGAATAAATGATGAAATGGCGCATCTTACTATTACGAGATATGTCTTAGTAGCAGGTTAGAAACACCATATTGATTTCTTGATTAAATCACATTTTAATAACAATTTTAAAAAGTCTTCTTTGTTACTTAGTGTCAATGTTTAATGAAGCTGAATATGTCACATTTGTATTAGAATTTTTTTGTCAAAACTTAAATTCCGAGTTCAGCTGTGCTATAAGGGTTAATTATTAATTTTAAATTCTCTCAGTGTCGCAAGTTGTTTTGCTTTTTATAGTTGGATCTTTTTGTGACTAGGATTTAATTTTCGAAATTTCAAATTTCTGTGTGACAGAACCTTGATTTTAAATTTGTCATGATCTGTAAGGTAACCTAAGCGAAAGAACAACTGCTTTATCATAGTCTAAAACGTTAATTAAATACCAGACATTGTAACTTTTTTCATTTTTAGAAGTTGTTAGCTAGCGATCAGTGTTTTTAAACACTGTATAGGAAGGTTCTTTATTGAAAGTAAACGATCGATAAGTATTGACAACGATGCCGTGGTGAATTACATAATTACTAGCTTAATGGAAAAGCTTACTTCATTATACAGCTGAACGTCAAATTGACCGTTCTTCTTTATTTCTGTATCGGAAAGTTTCTTTCAGTATTGGGATTTAAAGTCACCAAAACTTATGAGTGTGGGTTAAATGCTAGACAAATAAAATAAAATGAAATGAAATGAAATGAAATGAAATGAAATGAAATGAAATGAAATGAGATGAGATGAGATGAGATGAGATGAAATGAAATGAAATGAAATGATGAGATGAGATGAGATGAGATGAGATGAGATGAGATGAAATGAAATGATAAGATAAGATAAGATAAGATAAAATAAAATAAAATAAAATAAAATAAAATAAAATAAAATAAAATAAAATAAAATAAAAAAAATGAAATAAAATAAAATAAAATAAAATAAAATAAAATAAAATAAAATAAAATAAAATAAAAAAAAATGAAATAAAATAAAATAAAATAAAATAAAATAAAATAAAATAAAATAAAATAAAATAAAATAAAATAATGAAATGAAATAAAATTAAACAAATAAATAAATAAATAAATAAATAAAAATAATAGATAAAAAAATCAAAAAAAATCAATATGTCCATTTCCAAATGTATGTATTTTTCTATTTTCATAATCACATCAATAATAAATATATAAATAAATAAATAAATAAATAAATCCTTTTCCAAATGTTTGTAGTTGTCTGTTTTCAAAATCACATCATTAATATACTATATTATTTAGATTGGACCTTCAATTTGTTCATAAAACAGAATTTCCACATAACATTACAATGGAGATGAGAACAAAGAGTTTATTAATGGAAGCTCAAATAATATCATGTTTGCTTTTATATTTTTGCTTTCTATTTTGTACAGTAGGAGTTTTAATTTTATTTTTATTTTCTAGATAACTCATCTTGCATTTCACATTTATTACTTCTTTTAGCAGCTTTGCAAACAAAATGTCACGAATAAAAAAAATAAGTTCTATGTTATTACGCTTATGAATTATTTTGTCTTTCTATCTCGAAATAAAGGAATCAGTGTTCTAGAATCCTTTTTATTATTTTATTGGTTTGACTGGTTCTTTTACAACATATATATAACTTTAATAGAACTTGATTGTTCGGGTTAAAAGCCTATTTAGATATGTGGCACTATATTTCACTTCACACTTTCGCACAAAATCTTATTTTAGCCTCCATATAAAAACCTAGATAAAATCATCCCTAAGGTGGTTTATATCTTCAGATTCCAAATTGCCAATTACTTATAGATTTGGAAACAAATAGAGAATTTTCTAGTATAAAACCAAGCTCATTTCCCTAGTGTTAAAGTTCACACAACTAAGAGTCTCATATGGCATGTGCATTAAAGTTAGATAAAAAATATAATGGATTTACTAGGATTCATTGAAATCATCTGAAGGAACGTGACTGTGCAAATCGATAAGATGCTGCTATCGGTGCTTCTGTTCCATCTATCAGAGTTTTCGTTTTAGATCGGTTCTTTTATAGGCAATCTATCATCATTCTCTCATAACATAACGAACCCAGAATGAAGAATCACCGTTTCTTTGGCAACCATCAAATAGAAAAATGTATTATTGTAATAAAATAGTTTTAAATAAACATCCTGAATATTTTTTTTTCAATAAAAATTTGGAATTTAATGGAATAAAATAAAACAAATAATAAAACATGGGATTTTAAGCCTGGGTTAGTACTGTAATATACTAAATTTTTCCAGAGATTTTTTTTTATCACAGTCAATTTAAAACCTTATTTTTCTATTGTAAATTCCAAATTATCACTAAAAAGTTAAACATATCAATATGATCCTGATAAACTTAGGATTCATGGTTGATTTTATTGCATTCTAATTCTAATTTTCGTTTAACTGAAGGCACTAATTTTAACACATGTAAAAATGTTTAATATATATGTTACAAGACTATGTTTTACCTTTTTTTTAAGTATATTAAAAAGTATCTTATTTCCTTTTACAGTGATCTAGCTTTCAACTAGTTGGTCATTTTGCCTAGAATAACAATTTGATGCTTCCAGAAAAAATATACTATATAGAAATCATCATGAAATGATACAAAGTATCTTACTCAATCTTCTTTCCTTTTCATAAAGTCTGATAACGATAGCGAGCCATAATGACTTGGTCATTTTCATGTCTTTACAAAGAAAGAAATTTATTAATACGCATATACATGTACCAACATTGCATTTTCCTCTATAAATTCTAATTTGATACGAAATTAAATTACAATTGATCACATGTCTTGCAATTTTTTCTTGTGCATATTGCATGTGACGTCATTATTTGCTGTTAATAGACTGAAAATGTTTTTGTACGCCGCAGTGTTTTCAAATTTCAGGATTTTAAAACCCATATAAATATAACAAAATTGAAAGTACAATTGGAATCTGAAATGGTGTATATACTGCTAAAGCAAGCGCGCGTTATTCAGTCTGCTATGCAAGGCAGTTGAAGTTATAGCAACATAAACACTCTTTTAGACAGATTACCGGTTAAATATCATTATCTTTTTCTGCTCCCCCTCCTCCACCCCCTTTTTCTTCTTCTTCTTCTTCTCTCTCTCTCTCTCTCTCTCTCTCTCTCTCTCTCTCTCTCTCTCTCTTCTCTCTCTCTCTTTTTCTTCTTCATATTGTTGTTGCATTGTGCTCTTAATTGCTATCGTACATAACAAAGGTACGTTTCCCAGGTACAAATGACTCCATTTTATTATGTCGATTTAACATAATGATAATATACGAATTTTATATTATTATCTTATATAGTATAATATATATCTTATAGATTTGTTATTATCTTATATTACTAAGAATATTATGTAATCCGAACATTTCTTCCTGAATACAGTTGCCACTGACCTTTTTAAAAACGTATGCGTCACTAATATAGTGTTGAATGTAACCCTTTTTAATAATACAATTTTCTTCCGTGAAATTCAATCTGTGATATTCCCAAGTGAATAAATGCATATTATGCGTAATTGCTATCAACACAAATTGTGGATTGGCTTTGCTCTTCCGCTAGACTAAATTACATTAGCAACTGTAACAAGCTTTTATCAAGTATCATCTTTAATTTGGATTTTCGCAATTTTATTTAAAACAAAGATAATATAACGCATGGTAGTGGTTGTATTATAAAGCCAACATGTCAATTAGGACATCGCTCGACCCTTTTCGTTGTACCACACAAAAAATCTCAAGTTTAGTCAGACTTCATTTGTAATACTCTTGGCCCATGATCCACATGATGTGACAAAATGACGGCACTCTTGTCGTAGCCAGTGGGAAATAAAGCAAGTGTATCTCTTATACTATTTAGGGAAATAAAGGCATCGATTTGGTTTTGCTTGAAATCTAAATCTATGTTTAATTTCATCATTGCGTATTGCAATTCACGCTCGAACATAGAATAGTCTAGTCAATCTACAGTTTGACCTCAAACTAATTGCAACAGAACAAATTTTGTTACTAATATGCTCTTAAATACATGAAATGTTTGTAGTAAAAATTCTACCAGAATCTGACAAAGGGAAACACGTTTTTGAGAAGTTTTCATTTCTTATGGGGATTTCTATAGACAAGGGAGATAAGTCCTGTAAAACAGGTGGAGTTTTAGTCCAATTATCGTATGTTTTTTGCTATTTTAACAAAAAGTAAAGCAAAGACCCTGAAATTAATCAATCATAATTGATTCCATATGTATATTCAACATTTCTGATTTCATTTAAAGTGAAATCATTGGCCCATTCTCATTCAGTTGCATTTCATTTTAAGTCTTTCACAATCTAATGTTTCTATAGTGATGAGGAATTAATAACAGAATACTCAAAGTAATGAAGTAGAAGTATAGAAAAGTTATGTTTTTTAAACCTGAGATATACTTATTTTATCATTTCCGTGTATAACAAAATATATTTGAGGTGAATAAATCTTTTTTCCATCTCATCAACAGGTCCCTAATCAGCGTTTTGCATAAATTCTTTCAACAAAATTATTTAATTTTTTTTACATTCCATTTACATATTACATTCCAAATTGTCTTAAATTATCTATTTTAAGTCTTTATATAAATTTCCATCTTATTTCTAGGTTGTTCTTCATATAGTATCAGAGAAAACTTGAAGTTTTTGAAAATTTTTGTGTAAAATTTATGATCACAATACAGAGTTATCTCCCTTTTCTATAGAAAACACTATTGGTAACTTCAATTGGCAAAAAAAACCCAAATTCCACTGGATTGAAATTGGTAAACTTATTATGGTGAATAAAAACACAATTCCTAAAAACAATCACATAAAAATATTTTCTGTTGCAATTACTTTGAGGTTTGACCCTATTTTTTCATAGATTGACTAGACTAGAAGTCGATATCTTGAATAAATATAACAAGTAAGACAAATATTTTCAACAATTTAATTGAGTATACAATTTTTTTTTTTTTTTTTTTTTTTTTGATTTCTTCACTGAATATCTTTTTATATGTCTAAGGGTGGCGTTTACTTGTCATCTGCCAGAAACTTATCACCAATCTCCATGAACTTTGTGAATGTCCATGCGACTATATTCAAGGTATTTTGTGAGGTTCGACTAAAAAGGTCGACCGATGTTCTGATTGACCGATATATATGCTACTTGAATCTTATGACAGCTCAAAGGTAAACCATAACTTTATGTAACCTTAGATATTATATATGTTGATGAAGCATAATTCAATCATCTCACATATTATTGATCAGCTAAGAATTTGGTGTGGTTGCCGAAAATATTACACGTAAATCAAAAAAAATAAGTCCAGTTTAACTCTATACAAGAGTGAAGGTATTGCATTTGCAGCTGTTGTTAATATACAGCTCGTATGTATAAGAAGTACATGTATCTCTTTTTTTAATTTTAATTTTAATTTTGTTTTACCAAACACAAAAATAGCAGTCTATGATCAAATCACAATCTTAAAAGCAATGTAAAAATTATGAAAACGGACAAATAAAGTTAAACTCGCGGACCCCAAGGAAGTGGGATTTGGTTATCTGAGTACCAACTGTCCAACTACTTACATCAACCACATGGAACTTTGGGACATTTTTTCAGAGTTGTATGCGTGTCAAATTTAGATATCAATTTAAATTTACAGTTGATACATGGAGGTTGTTGTATGCGTGTCAATATGTCTATGTGCCATTTCGTCTTATTCTGTCTAGTTAACGGTATTGAATGCGTGTTTTAATCACTTGTCTATGTTTTTGTATGTGTGTCATATTAAATATGTTCAATTTGTCTTTATGTAATTAAGGTATTGAAAATGTGCTATCTGTTCTTTGTTTTAGTTACCTAATGATGTACAGTTATTGTTTGCTTGACAAATTTTTCAGGTTACCTTGTTCTATGTGTTATCTATCCTAATTTTGTCTAGTTTCCGGTATTGTATGCGTGTCACATAAATTTGTTCTATGTTCAAACTGCTTAACGATGTTTGCGTTTCTCGTTCTATGTGTCAGTTTGCTTTATGATGCCCATGTATTTTATACGTGTCACATAAATTTGTTCCATATTCAAACTTGCCTTATGTCCTGTTATTTGTATGTGTGTATCGTTATCTTGTGATTCAAGCTTGCCTAATGCTGTCCAGGTATTGTGTGCTTATCATATTAACTTGTTCTATGTTCAAGATTGTATAATGTTTTTTTTATTTATTTGTATGTGTGTCACAAGCATTTCTATTATGTTTCAGTTTGTACGATGTTGTCCTATGGAATATTCTCGTTGATAGTACATGGACCTGCAACATCATATGAAGTAATCCATTCTTTATCAGACAAGATGAAGATGCCTACATTTTTCCCGACAGGAACCGGAAACTCGCCATCTTTTTCTAATAGTTATGTATTTAATATGATGCCTTCATATACAGACGCCATGGTGGATCTTATTCACTTTTTCCGATGGGATATTGTATATTATCTCTTCGATTCAAGGGAAGGTAAGTCACTTTGTAATATATGCCGCATTATTTACTACCCTCCAATCCTTAACTCTCTAAACGGCACGCGCACATTTTAGGCAGGTCCTTGTGGTTGTAAACGCGTGTAATGTGTATGTCAACGTGTATTGCGTTTAATCCTTGCCCAACACCTCTAACTGGAAACAGACATACAATTTAACTGCAATTTACAGCATTTGATTATACATGTATTATTATTATTATTATTATTATTATTATTATTAGACGTTTTATTTTAAAACATTGACAAATATTATACAAAAAGTGACACGATTCAATTATCGGAAATTTTACGATGCGGGTTCTTTTCTTAGGGACGCCAGATGATAGGCAGTACAATACACGTGCAGTGTATCAAATAAAACAAACGTAACAGTCCTTGTCCAAACCACAATCAAGTTTGTTCTGCATGGATAAATGCGACTGGGCTATTGGTATCCTCGGGGAAAAAACATTAAATATTCGTGAAGTTGTTTTTACCATTTTTACTCGCGCAAATTTACGCAAAAGATAGAACGAACGCAGAAAATTCCCGTTTTATAGCAGATATAGTATATTATATAATTAACACTGGTATTTGATCTGCTTAAACTGGCATGTTCTATGTATCCATATTTCCATATAGTTGTTTGTTATCAAATCTGTTCTTCTGTCTGGCATTCATTATTACAACGTTATCACATATCTCAGGATGCTGTTTCAAAATTAAAATTTTTGAATAGACTACGTTAATTATTTTAATTTAATGATTAATTTCCCCTTGGAACCAAAATGCAATTTGATAAATTTTTGATAAACAAAAAACACAACATGTATTTTTATTTATTTCACAAATGTCAAATTAATTTTATTCTAAATTCCCGATATGTAAAAATAAAAATTAAATCATAGTGAAGTGATTTATCTCTTGGTGACGGAATGCTGCAGACATCTTGATCAGCCTAATAAATTTCAATGGTTTAATTAGACAGTTGGGATTTGCTGTGTCACATTTATGAAATATAAGATTGGTACATGTATATTGCTATAGTCTAATGTATGATCGATCTTTACTGTAATTTGTTTTTCAATATTTTAACATAAGATACCATCAACATAGTAAAAACTGAAACAGAAACACTTCATTAGAATAATTAACAATCTCTCTCTCTCTCTCTCTCTCTCTCTCTCTCTCTCTCTCTCTCTCTCTCTCTCTCTCTCTCTCTCATAAAATTTGATTCTTTCTGAATTCTTTTATCACAAATTATTTCGTAACTTGCAGGATTGATACGGCTTCAAGATTTATACAAGGCTTCCGGTGGAAACTACTTCCGGTTCACTCTTAGACCTAGAAGGATTTCAAACATTAGCGATTGTTATGATCTACTTCGTGCTCTGGATAGACAGAACAGTTATAAATTTATAGGTGATGAACGTTTCAGACAACCTGTAAGAATCATATTAGACTTGTCGTCACGAAGGGCGTATAATCTGACACTCGAACAGGTATGCTTTTTCATTATATTATTTTTAGAAATGCTTGTATTGCGTACTGAATCATTATCTCTATGACTGATTTGTCAGAAAACCATCTTACCGTCAGTGTTCGTCTTTTAGATTCTTTTGTGGGAAATTCTGTCTGTTCTGTTCACTTGCGATGGTTTACCATTTACTTGTGTATCTGACCACCGCAATATAAGTAAACAAATCTCTACAGGGGCGTAAAACACCACTTCTAAACTCATCAGAAAACACAAATTAGGTAAACTAACACTCAGTTATAGAGAGCTTAGTGAAATCGGTCGTTAACAGGTTATAATTATTATTTATTTATTTATTTTTAGTTTGATACTAATAATATGCTTTGTAAAGCTTAAATAGAGACAACAAAAGTACAACAAAACGACACACGTCGTAGTTATATTTTTTATAATTGCTTTTTTTTGCATTTACGCGTTGATCGGATAAAGTACAATATCGATGCTAAGCATGCTAAAACATGGGCTTTCTGTTGATTTTACAAAAGTCATATTAAGATGTTGATGATGATTGCATGGCACAAATGACATATATTATAACGTAATATTTTATGTATTCGAATTATGATTTTTACTTCAAAGTTTGAATAACAAATATAAGAAATTCTTGATACAATATAGAATATGAAAGATTAAAAAATCATGAACAGGATGTCGGTTGATTGTAATGCATTTTTACGTCGTGTATGTTTATGACGTTCGGTTGTGTCCTATGAACTGCCTTGTACTATGGTGACTTTTTGTTTAGATGCTATTCCACAGAGTTAGTATGCCACAAATTAGCATACTTCTACTCTAGACACATTACTGGCATTGGGTAAACTAGTCGTTTCTTTTCTCACTGAGTTCCGAATGTCGGGCCTGAGAGTAGTATATAAAACTTTAAAGTAATATATTTCATACGAGCGGGATTCTAACCCCCAGATCTCGCGCTATAGAGGAAGTGGACTCTGTACCACTAAACCACCGAAGTGGTGTTTTTATGAATGGAAGAAACTAAGAAGACAAGAATAGACAAAGTTACACATAGAAACTAAAGTTATACAATTCCAGACATTGGAATAGAAAAGATATTTATAAAGTCCCAAATGTTCTCTAATCTATTTCAGATAATAAATGTTGGTATGAACAGAGAAAGTTACCATTATATATTGGGAGGATTGGTATGTGTGTGAATAACTTAAACATGGGATTATTTAGTATACATTTATTTACTTTATGTTACCGATGTCAATTTTCCATATTTTACACAAATATAAAAGACACATTGCTGAATTTTGTTATTTAAAGGTTTTTTTTTTTTTTTTTTTTTTTTTTTTTTTTTTTTTTTTTGTAAAAAATAACTTTATTTTTAATACTAAAAATCAACAAAATAATTAAATTTTTAAATATAAAATAAGGAAATTAAAAAATCAAAAGGATGGCCCTTCATCGGTTACTCTTTTTGTGTAAGTGCATTAACGCCTAACTAAAATTAAAATACTGTATTCCGATTAGGTTGAGATTTGTTTTGTCAGTCAATTACAGTGCCCTTATTTGAATCTTATAATGGTTTTTTTATTTTTTTAGTAAGTTAAGGTCTATTTTATAGCTACTGTTAAGTCAAATGACGACTAGCTCAAAAAAAATTGTTACTATTATTAAGTCATATCAAGATTAGTTCAATATCTTTTTTTTTTACTTTTATGACATACGTCTTTGCCTTAATCTATCAAATATTGAGAGAAATAATCGTTAATGAATGTTTTCTAGGGAATTGATGACGACAAAGAATATTTAAGATCCTTTGAATACGGTGGAGTTAATATAACAGGCTTTACTGTAATAGACAAAGCAAAATACGGACTACTAGGGAAGCCTTATAGTAACATCAGGTTGTCAAACAAGGTATGTATACGGACGAACTTAGTCTTTAAAACAAGGTACGTGCACGGACAAACTCGGGTATAAGTACGGACAAATTCGGTCTTTAACAGGTTGTCAAACAACGTACATGTATATGTACGGACAAACGTAGTCTTTAAAACAAGGTATGTGTACGGACAAACTCGGGTATGTGTAAGGACAAACTCAGTCTTCAAAACAAGGTATGTTTACGGGACAAACTCAGTCTTTAAAGCAAACTATGTGTACGGACAAACTCGATTTTCAAAACAAGATATATGTACGGACAAACTCAGGTATGTATACGGACAAACTCGATCTTTAAAACAAGGTATGTGTACGGACAAACTTGGTCTTAAAACAAGGTATGTGTACGGACAAACTCAGTCTTCAAAACAAGATATGTGTACGGACAAACTGAGGTATGTGTACGGAAAAACTCAGACTTTAACAGGTTGTCAATCAAGGTATGTGTACGGACAAAATCGATCTTTTAAACAAGGTATGTGTAAGGACAAACTCATTCTTTAAAACAAGGTATGTGTACGGACATACTCGGTCTATAAAATAGGGTAGGTGTACGGACATACTCGGTATTTAACAGGTAGTCAAACAAGGTATGTGTACGGAGAAACGTAGTGTTTAAAAGAATGGACAAACTCGGTCTTCAAAACAAGGTATGTGTACGGAGAAACTCGTCTTTTAAACAAGGCATGTGTACGGAGAAACTCAGTCTTTAAAAGAAGGTGTGTGTACAGACAAACTCAGGTATGTGTGTGGACAAACTCAGCATTTAAAATAAGGTGTGTCTACGGACAAACTCGGTCTTTAAAACAAAGCATGTGTACGGACAAACGCATTCTTTAAAACAACTTATGTGTGCGGACAAACTCAGGTATGTGTATGGACAAACTCAGCATTTAAAAAAAAGTATGTCTACGGACAAACTCATTCTTCAAAACAAGGTATGTTTATGGACAAACTCGGGTGTATATGCGGAAAGACACAGTCTTTAAACAAGGTATGTGTACGGACAAACTTGGTCTTAAAACAATGTATGTGTGCGGACAAACTCAGTCTTTAAGACAAGGTATGTGTACGGACAAATTCAGATATGTGTACGGACGAACTCAGTCTTTAAAACAAAGGTATGTGTACGGACAAACCCATGCATGTGTGCGGACGAACTCAGTCTTTAAAACAAAGGTATGTGTACGGACAAACTCATGCATGTGTACGGACAAACTCAGTCTTTAAAACAAGGTATGTGTACGGACAAACTCGGTCTTTAAAAAAGGTATGTGTACGGACAAACTAATGCATGTGTACGGACAAGCTTGGTCTTTAAAACAAAGTACGTGTACTGGCAAACTCAGTCTTTAAAGCAAGGTATGTGTGCGGACAAACTCGGTCTTTAAAAAAAAGGTATGTGTCTTGAAGAGCTAGACATTATTATATCGAGGTTAACACCATATGTATAAGGGTTGGGGAAGCCTTTATAAGCAGTTGTTGAAATTTAATACCAATGAAATGGGGTTAAAAGAGAGAGAGAGAGAGAGAGAGAGAGAGAGAGAGAGAGAGAGAGAGAGAGAGAGAGAGAGAGAGAGAGAGTTTAGCAGTATTTGCAAAAATTTAATCAATAACAAATTAATGAGATTCAGGATATAACATTATACTTTTTCATAGTTGGCAAAGAATCCAACTCTCTTTTTTGACATTACGCGTACCTTATATTTCAAAGATGTATTTGAAAACCTTAAATCTCTATAAGTTAATGTAAAAATCTGTTTTCATTTTAGTATAAAGACGCTTTGATGAGAGACACCATTAATTTCATTGCCAGTGGATATGAAAGATTCAAGGGGGACTATGATAATTTTTCAGGAAGGAAAGGAATAATGAGAAATGGTGACATTGTTGGTCTGAATTGTTCCGGTCGACCCTGGGGACTAGGTGGAAAAGTTAACAAAATATATAAATCGGTAAACGAACAGTCACATTTATTTATTATTATTATCATAATAATTACTATTACTATTATTATTATTATACACACAAACACACAAACACACGGACTTATTGCTAAAATTACCCATTAACACATGTCGTAAAAATAAGAAAAAAATAACAATATGCACAATCAGTACAAAACATATGACATTCGGAAAAATAACGTATGACACTTTAACAAAAAATGTAATAGAGATATAAATAGTTATTAAATGCCAAGTAAAAATTATAATAATCTTTTCCTATGTTGAAATATATATAAAATAGTTTTTGCAAGGTTTGAAAACAGATTTATTACACTAAATAAGTTATGTGAGCTTCTTTTAACTTTTTAAAATCATAAAAAATAACAAAACAAATAATAATAATAATAATAATAATAATAATATAATAATAAAATATATCATTCGTTAATGATAATGAATATAAGTGCAAATTAAATAAATTAAATAATAATAATAATAATAATAGTAGTAATAGGAGCAACAACAACAACAATAATAATATAATAATAATAATAATTATAATATTATTAATAATAATAATAATAATAATAATAATAATAATAATAATATAACAGCAACAACCACAATAATAATAATAATAATAATAATAATAATAATATATAATAATAATAATAATAGGAGCAATAATAATAATAATATAATAATAATAATAATAATAGTAGAAATAGGAGCAACAACAACAACAATAATATATAATAATAATAATAATAATAATAATATAATAACAGCAACAACCACAATAATAATAATAATAATAATAATAATAATAATAATAATAATAATAATAATAATAGGAGCAACAACCATAATAATAATAATAATAATAATAATAATAACAGCAGCAGCAACAACAACCCATAATAATAATAATAATAAAAAAATAATAATAATAATAATAGGAGCAACAATAATAATAATAATAATAATAGAAGCAACAACAACAACCACAATAATAATAATAATAGGAGCAATAATAATAATAATAGGAGCAACAACAACAACCATAATAATAATAATAATAATAATCATCATCATCATAATAATAATAATGGTTTAGTCATAATTATGCATTGGTTTTACATAGTCTTAAACGCTTTAATTATATTTCAGATTTCAGATAATGGCTTCACTGGAACTATAAACTTTAATTCACATGGTTCAAGGGATGCCTATACCTTAGAAGTCCATCAACTTGAACGTAGGAAACTTCTCCGAAAAGTAAGGATATCTGTACCACATGCATAAAGTGCATCTTGATTTTTTTATTTCACAATTCTTTTTGTCTTTGTTTTGAGTCACATTTTAATGACACCATGTGCATTTGGTAATATAATAAGGTTCAACATATTTTTTGTTGTCAATGTGTACGGATACACGTTAAAACCTAATATGCTTTATGGTCAATATTCAATTAAACATATGCTTTTAAGTCAATTTTAAGAAACATATTTACAGCATATATATTTTTATGATATTTTTTTTACAACAGAAATGTTCAATTATATATTATACAATTATTGTCTTTGAATGAGGTCAATACATGGTTCTATGGACTTGATGCAACCAATATTCACCGAGGTGGAAGGCCTCGGTAAATATTGGTTGCATCAAACCCATAGAACCATGTATTGACCTCATCCAAAGACTATAATTGTTTTATTACATGACAAATAATTATTTGCCTATTTCAAGTGAAATTAAGTAGATTCCATGCAGTACAAACAATACACAAAATGCCGTCTCCTCCATCATGACTGAGCAACTCAACGGAGTAAATAAAGAAAATATTTGGATAATTTTGTTGTGACGTCATTGTGGCTGAAAAGGGGTCTGAACCAGTCCGGACCTCATATTATTGACCGCACGTGCATTTAGACAAGCAATACACGAAATATTTAATGACACGTGACAGTATGACGACCAATAGACGAAAAGAAAGATTCATAGTCAAATAATGAATGCTTATTTTATCTTTCCAATTTTTTTGATTAACATACTTAAAAACTAAGAAACATAAGTTTTTTTGTGAGAAGATTTTTCATTTAACTCTTTACTTTCTCAATAAATGAATAAATACACAAATAATAAATAAATAAATAATACCATTAAAAATGAAAACAAAATTATAATATAATAATGAAAATTTTCAAAACTAAATGAATTGAAAAAGTTACAATGCATATAATAAGGATATTTTTTAGCAGAAGAAGTGAAACTCAAAGTGAAGTGTTTTTATTGTCTACATTCATTGTGTATAAAAAAACATAATTGATCGGAAATAGAAAAGGCAGAACGACAAGAAATTAACTTATTTATTCGATATATACTATAAAAGAAATAATAAACTAATTTTAAATATATATATATATATATATATATATATATATATATATATATATATATATATATATATGAAAGTTTGAAAATTTGTAGTCATATCTGATTATTAAAACTATATAGCTTTCCACCTTCACTTTATTTTAAAAAATATACATTTAGTCTAAAACGTTTTCATATTAATACAATTACATTTTAAAAAAAGCGAGAAGACTTTACTCCTCTTCAAAATTCAGGAAATTTCCATGTGAAAAAATTATACATTATACTCGTAAACCTTAGTTGTATATAATATACATTTTTAGATTGGCACATGGTCACCAAAAGGACCTACGTTAAAAGATCGCTTCCAAACTAATTTGACGTATCCAAAAAATACTTCACAGAGCGAAATGTGGACAAATAGAACCCTACGAATTGTTACAAAAATAGTAAGTCTGACAAATATATATAAAGAGAGAGAGAGAGAGAGAGAGAGAGAGAGAGAGAGAGAGAGAGAGAGAGATTGGCAATGTTTCATTATCATATAAGTATTTGGATATGAAATTTTAACAATTTCCCAATATTTATAAGTTACAAAAATGAAATAAGGCAACAATGTAAATACTTGTAATTTATATGTGCTTTCTTTTCTATTACTGCATAGGAACCACCATTTGTTCAAGAAGTTGCCAAAAATGATAATGGAGAACAAGTTGGAAAAATGATAAACGGTTCCCGGTATGAAGGATATTGTATTGATCTGATAGAAAAAGTGGAAAAACGGTATAAAATGTTGTTTGAACGAGAATTTAAAACTGAAATACATTTGGTACACGATGGACAATTTGGAAGTCTTAATACATCAAACGGTAAATGGAATGGAATGATCGGTGAACTTATTTACAATGTAAGTACAATCATTACGATTATCATCTGTGTAAAGTATATTTAACTAAATTTACCACAGGATGTCAAAGAAATCTATGGGTAATTGCGAAAATATAAGTGATTAGTTTTAATTTAGGTGTTTTGAATTTATAAATAGAAAGTAGGAAACAAGGCAGTGCATATTGTAAAACTTTAAATTCAATATCGCATATAATAACAGAGTGTTTTATAAACGATGCAAGTTTCTTTCTAAGTTTAGTAACATGAGTTTTAAAAAGTAGTTTATGTTACAGTTTTTTAGTTTCAATGTATTTATTTTGCCAGTAAATTTCTGTGATTTTTTTCTTTTGGAAGTTATGACACTGATTGATGTCGCTACTCCACCGGAAGTATTCCAGTTTCAATTTTTAATCATTTTAAACATTGTTATCATTCAAAGAATATGTTGCAGTTTCTTCTTCTTCTTCTTCTTTTTCTGCTTCTTTTTACCCATTAATATCATTCTCGCTTAAAAATATACAATACATCATGTGTAGAAAAATTGTGTTTCAATGTGTTTATTTATTTTAATCTATGGCATATAGCTGATTCTTTAAATAAAAAATATAAGTTAATTCCTTATAATAATTTTGAGAAATAACCTAATTATAATAGTGTTTAGTATAATCATAGAGATTTTTAAAACTTTTCTCTTGGGATCTAATACGTGCGTATAACTTAATCACTTTATTCTAAATGTTCATCCAGTTAATTGCTCTGACATCTTAAACAAATAATAATCGAAAGACCGAAACCAGATATTTTAAAAAAATCTACGTATGACTGTTATAGAGTGTTTTCTATATATTTTAGCAAGCAGATATGGCTATTGCATCATTAACAATAAACAAAGAAAGAGAACGTGCAGTAGATTTTACGAAGCCGTTCATGAACATAGGAGTTAGTATAATGATCAAGAAACCAGACCGAGAGAAACCAGGAGTGTTTTCATTCATGTACCCACTGTCTAATGAAGTGTGGATGTGTGTCATGGTTGCCTTTCTTGCTGTCAGTTTTGTTTTATTTTTCGTCGGCAGATGGAGCCCTTATGAATGGCAAACAATATCATCACCAAAGGAGGAATCTACTACAAACGCATTTACATTTTCAAACACATTATGGTTTGCGTTAGGGGCATTAATGCAACAGGGTTCTGATATATTTCCAAGGTTGGTCAAGGTTTTATTTACCTCAGTTAATTGAAAAAAATATTCCATCTTGTCTATAATTCAGATTTTCCAAATTTCTATTATAACAAATATTAATTCTTGAATGTTTATTAACTTGCACCTTATGTAGTAGATGGAATTGCATGTTTTTTTCAGTAATATTATCTAAAAAAAATGTATGTATTCGGTGAAGCATGATATACTTTAAAATCTTAATAAGATTCAATAATGTGTGTGTTTGTGTGTGTGTGTGTGTGTGTGTGTGTAATTGCTCAATTGGAAGTTGTTGGTGTAGACAATCTGTTACTTACTTGCAGCTGGTTGTGATATTTTTATTGCTAGATATAAGTTAGAACACAAGTATTTTAATGCTGCTGTTTTATCTAACTACATGTGAGCAATTGTAATATCTTGGTCATATACACGTGCGGTATGCAAATTACTAATATATACTTGTCTTGATTAATAGAACATGTGGACACGATATATCGACTTTATTTGTCTCCCAAATTTATAACAAAACATTATTTACCATTTAAAATTTTACCATGATATATCGACTTTTTTTGTCTCCCAAATTCATAACAAAACATTATTTACCATTTAAAAAGTTATTATAAAAATTAAATAATATACAAAAAATATAGTCGCTTTAATTCTGGTAGTTGCAGTTTTATCCGAAAAAGGAAATTTTAAATAATAATAGTTAATAAAGTTTTCATTAAACTGTCCAAAAAGAATTTAAAAAAAAAAACTTTAGGAAATGAAAAAGCTTGAGTATCTCATTTGACTTTGTTACTGACAACCCGTTTTAGCGTACTCCACATTTGTCTCGCTGCTTATTGATATGCCCATCGTAAATCATAGATAATAATAGGTTTACATCTCTCTTTAAACTGAAAATTCATATTTTTTAGATATGAGTCTGTTCTGGTATTACGTTAAAATTCTATACAATTGAATGTTATCATTCACAATGTCATACACCATTTTGAATGTATTTTATAATAAATTTCAAAAAATGGTATATATTAACATAAAAGATTTTCGAATGTATTTTATGATTTAATTTTTTAAAAGAGTATAAGACAACAATTTAAACAATGACAACTATTTTATTCTGTTCTTCAGCATGATTATCATCCTGTTTAAACTAAATTTATGTTTTTGTTTGTAAAAATATGTGAATGAGTCTGTGTGCGTGCATAATAGTTTGCGTTTTTGCCTTCTTATTAAATGTAACTCATTAACTGTCACTATCAAATCCCTTTTTGACATGTCATTATATTTATTGTTATGTTCACAGAACTTGTTTTACAGCACTTTTTTCATTACTCTTGTAAATCATTGGAATGTTTTTAAATATATGCACCTTCAACCCTATAGAATATCAATGCTGATCAAATTGTTTCGTCTGATATTTGCCAACACTTTAACCATTTCTTTTCACGCATTTACATATAAATAACTATAAATGTAGTCGGTCCAAACAGAAAAGTTCTTTTGTAACAAAAAATTGAAATTTTAACACAAGTTTTTATAAAAATAATTATTATCAGAATCATTTATTTATTTATTTATTTTATTATTTTTTCTTCTAATTTCTTAATGCATACATATTTAAATTTAAGTATTTAAAGTTATAGCGTTGCATGTTTGGAGCAATTACGTTTTTTACAATAACATATTCTATATCCCAGCACAATTTAAACATATTGCCTCATTTTTAATCAGCACATAACAAAATGGACAATATGGAAAGTAAACGTCAATGTGATCGGCGAAATTTCATGGACATTACACAAACAAAATATTCAACATATGCACTATATATTAACCTTCACATAGTTGATACGCAAGACAACAGGGGATAAGGAGACTTTGTACTTCCAAGATTCCCTCATTCCTTTAAGAGATTTAATTATACAATGTGATAATTGGGAAGAAATTTGAAATCAACTATCACTTTTTATGGTTTGCTTCATTATTTTTATTAGTTTACAATTATTAGGTAATCAAATAGATTTTCTGACTGTTTAAGTACTAGTATTTTTAAGTCTTTAAACATGGAACATTTGTTCTATGGTTCTGATATAAATTTCAAATTATCTACCAGTGAATTGAACACAGTACATGTTAAAAACCTTTTTTAAAAAATTTAAAAGAAAAAGATTGTAAAAATCAAAAAACATTAATTTTATTACGCCATCACCATTTTTAATATTTCCAACCTTGGGCAAATATCAGGGTCTGGATGCATTCGACAATGTTTCCAGACAAATGGTATGTTTTTTAACTTAACATACATGCAGGTGCTACTGTAGTTTTTATATTTTTTTTTTTACAAATTTTAGGTTGATATAAGGTAAGTACATTTAATTTAATATAGATTTATCAAAGAAAGTAAGTCGTATATACTAATAAATGTAACTAATGCTGATTTATTTATTTGCTTTTCTTTTTATTTTATTTATTTAGATCATAATGAAATGATGATTTATTTATTTTTTCTATTTATTTTATTTGTTAAGATCTTTTTCCGGTCGTGTTGTTGGAAGTGCTTGGTGGTTTTTCACACTTATTCTAATCTCATCATATACAGCTAATTTAGCCGCCTTTTTAACTATTGAAAGACTATTAACACCAATCAAATCAGCTGATGACTTGGTGGAACAGTCAGAAATAGCCTACGGGACATATGCTGGTGGTGCTACACAAAGATTTTTCGAGGTAGATTTTAAGCTATATAGTTTGACTTAATACGCTATTGAAACAAATGAGTCAAATGCGGAAAAAAACTGTCAACTTCCGGACGTTATTGCTGATAATAACAATGTTGCATGGTAATTAAACAAGAGTGGATTAATGATTAAAATCGTCTTTCCAATTTTTTTTTAAAAAATTCAATTCATTTGGTTGAAACACTCAGTTAAATGCGTAATAAAAATTGCTTATTATTTACAATCGAAAATCGTTTAGCTTTTTAAAACACATGCATTTTAATAGAAAAACTTAGTCAAATACATTAAACTTGATCATTTCTTACTGAAATAAAACATCTTATAGGCAAATATTTCATTACAGTGATGGTTGGCTCTGTTGTTTGTTAACGTTGCATAAGCTAGTTTTGGACTTTTTAATTCAGAGATTGAAAGGGTTTGCAATTTTATCTATACATTTTTACCATTAAACAAGAGACATAAACGTTTAAATTTTGCAAGCTACACTTATTTTTTATTTTATTTCTTTTGTTATTTATTTATTTGTAATAAAGAAATTAAAACATGCATATGACTATAATTAAAACCTATTAATTTTGCGGTTTAGTATAAAATGCTCAATTATGTTTTGAATATTTTGAATGATGAATGATTTAATTTCAGCAATCGCAGGTGACCATTTTCAAACGAATGTGGAAATACATGAAAGCCAATTGGGATAGTGTGATGATGGCATCAAACGAAGCAGGTATAAATAAAGTGAGAAATTCAAAAGGAAAGTATGCGTTCCTTTGTGAATCACCTTTAAATGAGTACCAGAGTCAAAAAAGACCTTGTGATACCATGAAAGTTGGCGATAACTTAGACTCTAAAGGATACGGTATTGCAACACCACTAAATTCGCCTTTAAGGTAAGATATAAGAATAAAAATTTCGAGTAATAGCTAAAAAGGGATGATTCAGTTGTCACTTATTTTAGCTTTTAAGCCCCCTGGTTTCACAGATAAGGAACGAATTTCCCAAATGTGCACATATGGCAGCAAATTAAAACAAGTATTTTTGTTGGATATTTATTTGTACCACTTGCAGAACACAATAGTAATTACATTTAAATTCGTTCTATGTACCGTACCTGACATCAGAATAAAACGTTTTGACCCATTTTTCTATTTTTTTACCTGCATATTAAAAATTAACAAAATGTCGCTTATATTTCTAACACTTGCGTAACTCAGTAGCAATTACATTCAACTTTGCTCCTGTGTACCTAAAATCAGAATAAAACGTTTTGACGTTTTTTTCTCTTTTTCTTGCATGTATATAAAAGTTAACATGATGCATTATTTTCTTACTGTTTGTATTTCCAACAAAAATTCATGTGATGCAAACGTATTTGACAAACTTTCTAATCTATTTGTCCTACTACAATACAACAGATTAGTATCGGAGACCTCTCGGTAAAAAAAACTTTTTCTCTTTCGTCGACTGAAATTGTTGTTAGTTGCTATCGATTTTGAGAACCGATGTCTGAATAACTAATCATTTCGAACTCGCTGTTGTTCCACCTCTTAATTATGATGCCATAACTGTTGCATATTAAAAAAAATATCTTAGATTCACCCAAGAAGTTTGTTTTAGACGTTAATACTTTCGGTTTAACAAATATGAACAATAATTTAACCATTTTATTAACAATGTTGTATTTCAGAAAAGATTTGAATTTAGTTGTCTTGGATTTAAGAGAACAAGGGGAACTTCATAAGTTATTACAAAGATGGTGGTATGATAAAGGCGAATGTGGAACATCCGATTCAAGTGTAATTATAACGCATACATTGTGAAAACGCATATCCTAAAAAAAGTCTAAAGAATGTGTTGTCCATGTATTGGTGAATTGTGTTCAGAATTGTCATTCAATGTTTTTTTTTTTCGCAATAGCTAATACAATCCTGTTTCAATGGATTTTGCTTTTGGTCAAATATAACTAGTGTTTCTGTTTTCTTGCTTCTTGAAAAGTCCTTTTCTAACATATATTTTATAAGGAGAATTTAAAGTTATAAATTCCATGAAATGTAAAATTAGTTTAATAATTTTGATTACGATACTGTTCAAATCGCAAGGTTATTGGAAGCATATGTTACCAAACAGGTTTCGCCGACATAAAAGCACAAACACTTTATTGTTTTGAAATCACAATTGACGACATTAGCAGTATATTATGCACTTTTAACCTTCTCTCTGTTTATAATAATAATTATTATTATTATTATTATTATTATTTAAGGATTACAGAAATATTTCGCGTTTATGTAAAAATAACTTTTTTTATAATTTAATCATGCATCGATCCAGAAGGTTATTTAAAAATGATTTACTAGGAATGTAAGATTTGTTAAATTGCAGTCACTCTTAATTTCAGGACAGCATAAAGAGTCCCCTTACACTGAGTAATGTATCCGGTATTTTCCATATATTAATAGGAGGACTGGTATTATCCATGATCGTAGCGCTTTTAGAATTTTTGATAACTAAAAAAAGAAAACAGCAAAAGCAGGTTTGATCTATATCATTTTAATAAAGAAGATACATCTATATTATTATTATTATTATTATTATTATTTATTTATTTATTTATTTATTTATTTATTTATTTTGCTTATTTATATGATGTTATTTAGAAAGAAAACCTTATTATATGTAAAACCACTGCGGAAGCTCAGTTGGCAGAGTGCTCGCTCCGTTAAGTGGGAGGTCGTTGGTTCGAACCCCGACCGGGTCTGAAGCAAGACTTGAAAGTTTGACTGTCCTTTCTCCTAGCACTCGGCATAACTAAATGGAAGTCGAGGTTCTTTCGGATGAGAACTTAAAATAGACGAGGTCCTGTGTAACGGAAGGTGTGTCTCGATAAAGAACCTTGCTGTATAATGCCATCAGCGCAGCGCACAGGCAAAATTTCTGAACTTTCGTCTATGACTAGCAACGTCTCGTTATAAAAAATATTCTTGACTGGAACGTTAACATGGTTTACTCAACACAACTCATTATATGTAACAAACAATGCTTAGTTCTTGATATACCAAATATTTACATCTTACAAGATAGAGATCGTGCGTGTAGTGTTGTGTGGTCATTTTGTTAATCTATTTTTTATCTTTTAAAATCTCCCAAACCGTTAAAACTATCAGAAAATTATTATTACAAAATTGCACTAGAACAAAAAGGATTTGTTTTACTTAAAATATATTTGAAAATTGTAAATGCACGCCATCAACACGAAAATAAACGTTCATGATTAATGCAAAGAAATGAGATAAGACATCACGAAGATGGTGGAACAACTGATGATATAACTTTATATTGGACGGAAACTAAATGTTACGTTATTGTGACATGCATATAAAAACAAGCTAAACGCCTTAATGTCTATGTTATTTATAAATATGAAGGCGACTTTATTTTTTATATTGTCTTGTTCCCGGATCATAGGTACATGAAGCAGTAAACGGTGATGTTGTTCGTAGACAAATCAACCCCTCAAAAGATAAATATGAAAATGAGCCCAATTCTATACTGATATGACACTGTGATAATTGGTATTGTTATAATGGTACAGTCTTAATTTTTAAAATTTATCTAAAACTAAGGTTTTTTATCTCATGCAAAGCATTCCTAAGCTAGATTTGGATTCATATAATTTTGAAACTTTAGATTCAGTAATTTTCAACTGTTTGGCTTATGTTTTTTATCTATCAAACTTTTTCGGTCACTAGTGTCACTGATGAGGAATGATCTTCCGAAATGTGCACATATGGCACAGAAAAATTTAACAGGTATTTGTGTTATATGTTTACCATAACAAAAGTGTTTATGTAATAACCTTATCTTTTCAGCAGTCATATAAACCGACAACTGTAAAAATAGTGAAGAAAGATCCGTTAGAAGTACTTAAGGCAGCTGGTTATACAGAACAGGAAAATTCAGGGGTATGACGTTATCATTATATATATATATATATATATATATATATATATATATATATATATATATATATATATATATAATAACCTATCAATTTTAATAAAATGATATGTAAGGTCAGAGTGGTTGATTATGAGTTAGAATATTGTGAATTTTTTCATATGAATGCAGCGAACATCTATCGGTCAGAGATAAAATAAAAATTGATACTACGTAGCGTAGCATAAACGGACATTTGAAACAAAATAAAATTTTAAAAAGTCCAATAATTAGAACAAAAAAATTATAAATATATATTTATATACAAATTTTTATTCGATTTTACATAATATCATTTTAGTTTACGGTAAAGACCATTTCATTCTCATTCGAACATGTAATCTTTCGAGCAAAAATAAATTGGTAGGGTATTGGAATATTGTAATGTTTTGTTTACGAATATGTACAGGCCAAAAAATATATATTCAGACTGAAAACATAGCCATATTTAATATACTCAAGTTCTCACTAGTAGCTGTCTAAAACAGATAAATTTTATAATTGATGTGTCTGAGACATAAATTGAATTTCCTTTTTGTAAATATGACCTGACATTTATATTGTAATAATCAATAAAATGTTTAATTATTCATTTTACTTTACTTATGGACATAATTAGTTTACACCTCTTGATCTTTTTACAATTTAACAATTTGTAATATTTTTTCTGTGCCAAAATCATTTTTATATAAAATGCTTGCATTAGGTATGTTTGTAGCAACTGAGGCAGTAATTGTTTTAGACAATTATCGGAAAAAATAAAGATAAATATTGTTCTTATCAAGGTATTGTAGAATAAAGAAATACGAAAGTAAAAATATGCACTTAGGTTTCAGTATTGGCACCAAGATCACGACACAATAAAAAAGTAATAACGATAATAATTTAGATCACTTATTCTTAAAATTATTTTAGGAAGAGTATTTGCGAGTTATTTATCATATTATTTTTCACTTCGTAGTAATTTTAAGCTAATTATAGACAATATCATGTTTATAGATATTTTAGAGAAAAAACATTCATGTATGCAAGAGATAGGACTAAATGGTTAATAGTCTGCATTGATCAAGCGCCCACTCTGAACATTGAGGAATCATGATCTTAAATTTAAACGTTATATGTATGTTTATGCTGAGGTATAAACCTTAATCTCACTGCTATCTGGGAGGGTGCTCTACTTCTCGTTCAATGAGGCAATAGAAGGAATATACTAGCAAATTGGAATGCAGTCCCCCCGATCCTACAAATCGGGATTAGAAACCACGATTTACTTTTAAGATTTACTATTTTTACAGAATGGTGAGAAGTCCTTCAATTCGATCACAAAGACCCTAATTGTTTTTGTAGGTTAAATTAACAAATATTAAGAAAATATATCTTGAATCAATAAAGAATTTCTCCTTGTCTTTCTGTTTTATATGTGTTGTAAGATATTGAAATGGTATAATAAAAAAAGAAACAATTATAGACAGTACTTTGTGTGGTCAGAAAATGTACGATGTAACGAATAGTTCAGCCATCTTAATTTTTTAAATTTATTTAAAACTAAGATTTGTTTCCTAATGCAAAGCATTCCTTATCAGGATTTGGATTCATTAACTGTTTGGCTTATGTATTTTATCTATCAAACTTTTTGACCCTTAGTTTTACTGATGAGGAATGATTTTCCGAATTCTGCATATATGGCACATCAAAATTGAAAAGGTATTATTGTTATATATTTATGAATTACGTTTTATTACAATTAAACATTAATACTAACTTTTGTTTTTCGTTTCAGTATACTTACAGTAACCCGGATTATATGAGATCGTTTGATGTTAACAATAGTCCTAGGACAGCTGCCAGCCACACGGCGATATAACATTTGGTTTTTCTTCTTGAAAGTTACATTTTGGATGATATCTTAGATTTTATACTTTATCTGATCACTTTTGTTGTCTAAACTGCACATTTCTTTTACATTTTGTACATAATTCGTTGGAAAAAACATTTGAAAATGTTTTATAGTGGATTTATAAACTTCATTTTGAAGAGCTTGTACATGCACTTGTATTAACTAACATTTTTCATTTGAACAAAAACAATAAATATGAATTAATCAAGTCATTTTAAACGTTTCTGTGAAAAGTGACTGATTTCTACATAGAACTGAGGCGATGTGGGTGGAAAAGAATTTTTTCCCTTTGAGCAATAACAGATTCAATTTTTTCAATATATTTTTTTCTTGTCTTCACATATATTTGAATATTACTTACTTGTATATTGACTAACTTAAATCATTATTTTCAATTTGCATTTAAATTCAGTGCGTAAAAGACTAACGTTTAATACCAGAGCGATTGTCTGAAATAAAATACCTTTTTAATAAAATTGTGTTTTCAATTTCTTGGTATCAGTAATATACTTATGGCAGAAAGGTTAATATGGATATACACGCAAACGACATCACACCGTCAGAATCCAGAATTTGATTTAAATTAAGCAGTGGATGAGTAAAGTTGTAACCCATCACTTATTTCCATCGATTCTTTTTAAATATTTTGTTTTCATAAAAAATAAAAGTATTTTTACCAATGCAGTGTTAGAAATGTTAGAAATGTCACTCGGGATTTTTCAACAAACAAAAAGTGTTTGGCTTATGCTTTGTTTAAAAAAGGAAAAATGATCTTAAAGCATATTGTTTTAGGCTTTTACAACAAATGGAATTAGTTCGACATTTGCATTGTTAAAATATTTCTAAAAACCGTAGTTAATCATGCCTAACAATTTATCTACGAAAATCTACGATTTGATTGGAGATTTTTGTTTCATCTGTCTTGAAAAATGAAGTCTTGTTACGGAACATGTGTGTTTTTCGAACGTGATTAGTACAATGTCGTTATGTCAGGTAAAAGAATTCTTGGTTTTGAAGTTCTAGTTTGTACTATTAACAAATGATTACAAACAAAATGTTTCGTTATTAACGATCAGGGCTTAAATTGCTTCTAAAATTACAGCATAGATCCTCGTCTATATTATAAAATGATATAAATTGATATTGCCATAGCAAGTATTAAAGCATAGTATATATTATAAAAACTCCGAAAATGGTTATTGAGGAATACGTTAATAACAGCAGAATTGTTTGTAAATAATAAGGCATCACAAGAGATACTGATCCTTTTGTAATGCAGTATTGTATAATATTGTTTTTACAAAAAAAAAATCGTAACATTAAATGCTATGGTACTACTTTTTTAAATACAAATTTGAACTATTAATTAACAAATAAAAATGTTATGGCCATTTTTTGTTGTTAGTAATGGTAGACACCTTGGATTTAGGATCCGTCAAAAACACAAAATACTTTGAGAAATGACGATTTTAAATCAATGTTTAAGGATAACAATATTCTGTTAGAAATAAACGTGTTGGAGCGCCGACAAGGAAAGTGTAACATAAGTACGTACGGGACAAATTCTATATCTCCTTCAAACTTGGTTTTCAAGGAGATAAAAAGGTTCTGAAAATAATAAAGTTTTAAAATGAAAAGAAAAAAACAACTCATAAAATACTTTTGCAGCAATGTTCTACTTGAACATATTATTCGTATTTGCTGAAGACGTGGAATTTCAAGGACAGAGAAAGAACAACATAAATTTGAGTTTTTAAAATGAACAGATCCAACACATTTTAACGTTTTGTGAAATATTAAATTAAATGTCCCTTTATAAATGGCAGTGGTTGATAATCGATAACGTTGGGGACTTTTCGCCCATGTGGAATCAGCACTGTAAAACAGAAATACTAGACCGATATAAATTATCCTAAGTTCAATATTTTGCAGTATAGTAGAGGCATATTAGTAACATGATATTAGTTTTTTACCAATATATTCTCTTTGCATAATTGGTTTCAAGAAAGACAACTCCCTAAAACATCTGTTATTCGATTCTACAAAATATTTCCTCCGTCCTGAAAAAAATTATTTTGTCAAGTCATTGAAAATGAAGCGTTCATTAATTAATTAATTATTATTATTTATTTATTTCCTTTTGTAAGATAGCAATAATATATTTTTTATTCTTTTTAACTTGAAAAATGTTGTTTATTATTAGAAAAAAAGTTTGATAGAACCAAAATATTTTTCATATAAATAATTAAATAAAATTATAGAAATTTTCGAATTTCTTAAATTAAGAGAGAGAGAGAGAGAGAGAGAGAGAGAGAGAGAGAGAGAGAGCATAAAATTATAGTCAGTGATGTTGTTTTAAGATCCTTTCAGATACAGGTATTTTACCTCAGATAGTATAAAACTAGGTAAGTAACAAATTGGATTGTAAATATATAGTTAACCAGTAATTATTTAAAGAATAAGGTTGTGTATATATCATAATAATGTGCTAGACCTTTATCATACAAATAAGTTCTGGCAGTGTCTGACCAAGACTTTCAAATAGGAAGTGACTGTTCTTTCACATAATACACGGTATTTAGAAATGAAAAATACCGGGTCCGTCGAAAGAGACCCTAAATACCCATGTCCCGTGACACGGTAGTATAAGCACGCTAAAGAACCATCCCTGTACATTGACCTAAGCACACGGCAAAGGTTAAGGATAAAATATTTACCATTTCACATATAGCTGATGACGTCTTGATATAAGTGAAATATTCTTGACTGGAACGTAAAACACTATTCAATCAATGAATTATATAAATTGTCGAATTGTGTTTTTTTCGCCCTTGTTACAATTATATCTTGTTATTTTTTAACTGCAATTTAGTTACTTGAACAACCAAATACACCTATTCATGCGTATTAAGCAATATATGTAAGATTTCTTTACAAATGACACGCTGATTTTAAAATAATTCTGTAAAAATTAATAAAAGAATCCTTCTAGATCTTTCTAGATTTTTCTTTTCTACAAAAAATTAAAAAATCAGGACTTTAAAAGTCATGTTTTTAATTTTGTTTTGTCTTATATTTCTGTTTTTTTAAACAACAACAACAACAATAATAAAAATAATAATAATAACAAATTTGTATCATACGATAGAATGTCAAAGATTTCAAAATTTTATTGCATATAGCTGAGAACTAACCTTTATCATCCGAAAAAAGACCTTAGCCAATTATGATTTTTAGTTTTGATAATTGCTTCCTCACTTTGTGCTAAAATTAGAAGAGTAACAAATGGTTTGCCAAGTGCAAGATAATGCGATCAAGAAGTGGCATGCTTGTGTGCGGCATACTGACTTACAGAGTTAGGACCTTGACAAAAATTCGCCAAATGTACTTAATGCTTGAAGAGACAGACTCGAACATTTCACACTTTAGAAAACAAATGTCACTTATCGCAAATAACTTTTTTAAAAAATCCTGATGCCATATTGAAAAACATTACAACCAATTAACCTGATTTTTTTCGTTTGTCATGAGTTCATATTTTTTTAATGATTTGACTTATACTAGATTCCATGTTATGTTTGGTCGAAAACTATCAAATTCAGTAAAAAAATGTTATTATCACATTGTTTCAGACACATCGATTTTCTACTGTTTCTAAATCTACTAATTATACCTTTATCTTGAGTTTCATACAGCGCACATCTTCCCTATTAATCATGATTATTGAAACTAATCCATTTTGAATGACAAAAAACAAGTTTTATTTGTATCTGAAATTAAAATTTTATTCCCCGATAAAAATAGATACAAAATATCAACAACTATTACGAAAATATTAATTTGAAAAAAAATAGAAAATTAAAAAAGTCATTATGTGGGCATACAGCTAATCAGTGAAAAACAATCTCCGGATTCTTACAAATCTTTGTCTATAACACTGAACAGTAGCCGCCAAGCAGGTCTTTGTCTCGAGTTAATTGAATATAAAATACCGTAAATCTTCTATAAATTAGATAAAAAAATGTTTGATGATTTAGAAAAATGGAACTGTAAATAACTAAAACTGTGATTTGGCACCAGCCAGATTACTACAAACGGCTCATGTGTGAATGTCATGGATATCTTTAGTTACTGTTAGCAACAGTCAAAATTATCTCGAATAATGAATATTACAGTAAAGGGCTGTTACTGATGCTTGACATTTACTAGAACTGGGTTACATGTAAATGTTCGAATGAAACAGCAACGTATTTTTCTTGTTGACAACAAACAAAACTACTATGATAGGAATAATATTATGATCGCCCTTTCCAGAACTGGTGCAGATATGGATATGTGATTGTTGCAGTTAAGTACTGTTTTTGTTGAATATCAACAACTGGAACAACTATTCACAGGTAACGACAGCATACAAGAATGTAATAGCAAACAACCAAGCACAATTTGCAGTTTGATGAGAGATAACTTAAATATATTTAAGCTTTGTCTGCGACTACTTTATTGTAGATGTCAAGCCCTTACTATTCAAATGAAATGATTGTGCCTGTGTAATCAAGATCGATGTTTTACAATTAACATACGCTAAATAATGAGTAAAATCCAACTTTTTTCTTCTTCCTCATCAGACATACTTAGTAAACTTGAGATTACAGATCTGGCCATTTAAACATCTCAAATCGCAAAATGCGATTTATTTTTTTTTTCGTATTCAGACCAATTAGTTACCTTTCTTTTTATTACAATCAATTATTTAAATCGTAAGAATCCTAAGGCACCTGTTTCTTGCTATAAATATGAAATAATATAGGCTTATTAGTGAACTTTTATTCTTTACACTATGTAATGTGTCAACATCACCATTAAGGCTTCAGAAGATTTACATGACTCAAGTAATAGGTGAAGCAATTGAAAAATCAATACAATGTTATCGAGGTATAATAAGGCTAAGACAAGAATCAATGAGTAGATTTTCCTTTTTTTTCGTAGAAACCCTAATGAGATCCCTGCAGGATGAAGCAGTAATAATGTTGTGATATGGGAGCTTTGTGTCGCTATGGCCAGATGATCAAACACGATTTGTTTGAAATGTTTACATTGTTTGTATGGCAATCTTGATCTGAAACACGTAACATAACTATTATATAGCTTTAAATATGAAAAATGGTAATGATTAAAAAAGATGTAGAGAAATGCTTTGACAAGTGTAACGAATTACAATGATGTAAAACTTCTGACAATTGTAAACAGTTACTTTAGAACACTTCCAAATATTGATGATTCGAACAAATTACAACTAAGGCGTATTCATGTTTGCTTTATTTATATATATATATATATATATATATATATATATATATATATATATATATATATATATATATATTATATATATATATTAGTTTATATGAAAGACAACTTTTAAATTTAAACGACGTAATTATCAATACTTTTCTATTCTATTCTTTAATTAAACCGAAAATGTTACAATGATACAGTAAATGTGTACATGTTACAAAATTTTAACATATTATGTTTGTTTTATTTTTTAAAAAAAAGAGATGTTTTTTTAAAAAAAATTTTGAATTATTCAGCAAAATGATTTGGTAAGCATCGTTACCTAACAATAACTGCACACAAAAAAGGCAAAGTATAACGAATATAGAATATTAACAAACGTAATGATTTAACCAAGTTATCGAGGTTTGGGGATTTAAAAATATATGTGTGAAGTGGCAAACATTTTTAGATATCATGGTAGAACAATGCATATCCACCAATTTTCAAAACAGTCATTACGTTATTTAAATATATTTAATTCAATTATGAATAAATCTATGCACGGAGATACTTTTATTGGTGGCCAAAAATTTCGTAATTTCGACGTCATACCTGTCATTAAAATTTGTTAATTTTTAATATTAGCAACTTTTTAAACTGTTTTGAGATAAAAAAATCTTCTTTTAAAACCGTCAGTGGTGATTTTTTTATTTTGATATTCTCAAATTTGTCGATCAGTTGAAAGGTTTTAACACAAACATATACATGTGTTTTAGTTGGTTCTAGCTTGCTTCATCCATTACATAAAAGAATATTTTAAACGTAGGACTTCAGCAAACTCCCTTGCTACTGCAAACTATAATACATAATTGTTTGAGTCGTATGTATTTGTTTTTAATTTTCACGGATAACTTAATAAACTACCAAAGTTTTAAAAACTGTAAGGAGCACTTGTTACTTCCACTATGGTTTCAGGAATGGTCTCATTCATACATTTCAGTATCCTTATAAATGCATATTCACATATTAAAATCAATGGTAATAAAAACACATTGAAGTATGCTTATATCATAATCGTTAACGTGATTGTTTTTTTACAAGGTTTACGAATAAATGTTATATAATCTTTCTACAATTGCCGTAAACGACTTACAATTTTAATAAATTTCGCCCACAGAACGTCTTGAAGATAAATGTCATAGAAACAAGGATTTATGTCATTTTAACTTGAAAGATTGACAGAAAAGCTTCATATTAATGCATTAACTCCATGTTCATACTTTTTATCAAATTTGTATTTGATATGTTGCCAAAAACTCCTGCAGAAGTTGTTATATAAAAAATATAACTTTCAGTTTTATTTGAATGATGGGTTCTTTAAAATCAATAGGATTTATACGTCACTCCATATATGATTAAAAAACAATGATTTACTACAATTTGCTGCAATATGAATACAAAGTTAAAAAATATTATTTTTAACTGAGAACATTGTCAAGATATTTCCCTGACAACATTGTAAGCGACAGCAAATTCTATACGGAATTAGTTAAAGGTTGCGTGGTATTGTATATTAATTTGTTAATAACAAATGTCAAAGATAAAACATTTTATCTGATAAAGTTGAAAACTTAGGTTGGGAGTTTAATGCAAGCTGTTTAATTTTAAACATATGTTAAAGTAAAACTCACTTATCATTTATTATCATGTATAATAACTCTACGTTGACTGATTTTAACTCTTAAACATTGGATGTGTTATAATCGGGACTTTGAAATTCATTAAATATGAGCTGCATAACCTCCAAAACGTTACCACTAACAGGGCATTTTACAGTTGTATGAATATGTTGTATTTTGACACATTTTAAACAATGGGTTTAATTTTTGTTTGTTATTAATAAATCATATATATTTAAGAAATTACATTGCTATGGGGGCACTTCCTGCTAGTATGATACCGGGTGTACAAATTGCATGAAGAGCGAAACTCTTCATGTTAATTTTTTTTTACCCGGAACACCCGGTATAATACTAGCATGAAGTGCCCCCGAAACAATGTCATTTCTTATATTTTCAATATATTTCTTACATCTTATATGCTATGTGGACCTTTAACAATTACTGCATTTCATTTTTGTTAATTTATTACCTCTGTTTGTTTTAGTGCGTCGTGAAAATCGTCTATTGCATCTCCATAAATGATTACGTCATCGATTAGTAGGATGACAGGTGACCCCGCCTACTTCCATTGATGAAAAAATAACTAATCCGTCAAATGTAATACAGTATTATTAATGACAGAATTAAACGATGAAATTTGAAAATATTTAACAGTTACATTTGCATATTTAAATTAAAGGTACAGTTTGAAAAAGAAAAATTAGAAAATACAACAGAAGTGTAGGAACTTACTTGTCGTGTAAGGATATGTGACGTATTGGTGATTTGGTTTGCCAAGTAAGAAAGTTTCTTCAGCTCTGCCGGACGCAGCAGATGCACATAATTTGGCGGTCGGGTCAGGTCAGCAGTCATAGCAAGGACATAACTAATTGCCTGTTTTGGGAACTTAAATTCCTGGCATAGCTTCTAACTGATGCCTCATTCTTGTGACCACTATAAAACATCATCTCACGTGTCTGAATGTTTGCATCAGTCATTGCCTGAATGCAATTTGCCCTAATGGAATGTGCTGTGTATCTTTGTGACAAATTAGCATATTTTGATATGTCAGGCATAAAGGTTTTAAAGGCATGGCGAGTGAGTGGAGTGCAATCATACCAAATATTGTTTTTAAGTTCTTGTTTGATGTAAAATTGTAAAAATATGTTGGAATATCGGGTATAGTTTTCCGGTTTATTTTGTAAACAAACGCCATGTGTTTTGCGGTTTGTAGTAGCTGTACACATAACCCTTGAACTTTGTGTTCATACGCATTACTGTTGGATCAGTACAAAATGGTCAAATATACGTTGTCATAGCCGTATGAAGCAAATTCTCAAAATGTTGAGAAATAGCTGTCATAGGCGGAAAGTGGGTGCTTTTGTATATATATATATATATATATATATATATATATATATATATATATATATATATATATATATATATATATATATATATATATATAAATATATAACTAAACAATTTCCCGGTGGCACCTAACACAGCAAAGATACAACACAACACAACAAATTGTTATGACGGAGACAGCCAAGGCAAGTAATGACCTAAGTGTCGGGATCACGAAAGTGTTTATTTCTTTGGAAAAGCAAGCATGTTTTTTTAACATAAATACATGCATTCATTGTAATTATGTGCGAGAGTTCTTTTAATCAAAAAAAAAAATGTGAATGGTAAACAAAAAATAAAACAAGAATGATTCATGTAGTTTTATTTATTTTAACGATTTTTTTATCATTAAATGTCTTTAGGTGGCATTTATAGTGCTGTAATATCAAATACCCTGAAAAACAAACTGAATATCGCTTGCAGGCGAACTTGCCTTGCAGAACAATGTTACACGTTTAAAACAATAAATGACGTAAAATGTATATGCATAAGCGAAAAAGCAAGTCGCGTTGTCAATGGTAGTTACAGATCATATAAATACATAGATACTTCCCGTTGATGTACTATTCCAAAGAGTCCAAAACGTCCGTTTTTGGCAGTGTCTAAATAATCAACTTTATAAATTAAAACACAATTGATCTTTTAAATTTGCATATGCACACTCTTGAGTCCAATATCTGGATTCACATCTACATACATGTAAAAAAATGATGCTAAAGGTTTGGCCGCCATATAATATGTTCTATAAACGTTTTATATTGCAAGTTGAAACAGTTTGATACGATACATATTGAAATGTATCTATAAATGTATTATTAGATTTTCTGTTCCTTTTAAACTGCAAAATGCCAAATTCTAAATACAAGATTTGTTTTGAAATTTGATTCATATAAAAAAGTGAATACAACTGATATGAATACAAATTAAAACAATTTAAAACACATATTACGGCGATTAAAAACATTTGTTTTATTGAAGCTCTTCGAATAACCAAACAGAGAGAGAGAGAGAGAGAGAGAGAGAGAGAGAGAGAGAGAGAGAGAGAGAGAGAGAGAGAGGGGGGGGGGAGAGGGAGAGCATAAATTAATTTTCAGCGAATAAGTTTTAAGATACATTTCATCAAAGGTATTTAACATTAAATAGTATAAATATACAAGACAAGTTTTTTTTTTATAGTAAAATTATGTTTTTATTTCTAAATATGTAGTTATTCAGTAATTGGTTTAGGAACAAATGTTGTGTAGCTGGCCTCAGCCGGCTGTGACCAAGGTTTGAAAATAGATGGTGACTGTTCTTTCACCAAGTAATCGTCATTTCGAAATGAAAACATTTGGCAAAGACCTTATACACTGGGTCCCATGTCGCGGCAGGTGTTGCACATTAAGAACCTCTATAATTCTACCTTCCCCGGTGCACTATAAAAGTAAAAATTTAAATCATTTCAATTTTAACTTTATGTCTTGATATTAGTGAAATTTTCTAGATTGGGATGTAAAACACAGTTCAAACAAACAATTATATTGTGTTTTTTCGCCTTTGTTATAATTATTTATAGGCGGGCAAATATACAAAAAGCTATGTAGTAAGGCTATAAAATGAATGCAACAGAAGAAATAATCTTTATATATTCATTTGTGTCATTTGACCAAATAGAAATTGAAGAAGCCAATACTTCATATGAGTCTAGAATAAGCATTCTATGAAAACAAATAAATATGAATAAAAAATTAAGCATTTGTTGTATCCTGATGTACAGCATAATATGTATGATTTTACCAATGTTACTTTTTCTACAATTATATTACTAAAAGAACAAATACAAGGTGTCACACGTGTTTTTATATATGTCACATGATTAATTGTATTTAAAACACAGATAACAACATTGCTATCAAACAAAATTTGTAAGATTTCTTAAATCTTGAAATGACAACAGATACTAATTAGAAAATAAACCTGTTAATAATTAGTAAAAGATTCATCTCTCTCTCTCTCTCTCTCTCTCTCTCTCTCTCTCTCTCTCTCGCTCTCTCTCTCTCTCTCTCTCTCTCTCTCTCTCTCTCTCTCTCTCGTATCCCTTTATCCTTCTCTCTGATTCAAGTAGAAGTTATATGTCCTATGAAGTGTTTTAAAATCAGAAGGTTAAACATCAACACGATCACCACCACAAACAACAACAACGCTACTACTATTACTCAAACTCTTACTCTTACTACTACTACTACTATTACTACTACTACTACTACAACTTATAATAATAATAATAATAATGATATATCAATGCTGCTCACAATAAAAATCATAGCTTTCAAAACCTTTTTTAAATAGTTAGGAACTTACCTTCAAGATTCGAGAACTGCTCTCACCTTTTAGTGTGGTCAGTAATAAAAGGACAGAGTATCGCCCAATGCCAGGTCAGTTTGCCTAGAGAATGGTATGAATAGGATATTGACCAAGTTTAAAATGTGCATAAATTTAAGAAAACTGTCTTCGTGCGAACAAAACGCCGAGAGTCCGATAGACGAAATCCATATCCGACTTACACACCAAGTTATTGCACTCTCACATTGTTTTAATTGTTATGGTTCACATAATTTAATCTACATAAAAATAGGTACACTGTACATGATTTTGGTATCAAAATTGTGAAATAAAATGTTTTTATTTTATAAATGTACCCAAATACACCTTATAAATCATTACAAAATACAGAGTTTTTTAGTTTTTTTTTTAATTTTTTTTTTATTATTATTATTTATTTTCAGATTGACTAATACTCACTATTAATCTTTATAGATAACACGAGTTTATAATAACTTAATCCCCTAAAAGAAATAGGCTATCATTAGTAGTTTTCTGTACGCTTAGTTGTGTGTAATTTCACAGTTCGTGATATCATGGAGTCCGAAAAAGTATTCAGTCAGGCGTTGTATTTATTTGAAGAGATGGAAAAGGATAGACAAAGTACGGAAATATACTTACTCAAAATAGAATCATTGAAGTACCAGATAAAGAAAAATTAGACATTTTGGAAATACTAGAAAGTGCGGTTGGCATTTCTAGATTTTTAAACGAAGGAGGTCCAACTTTTATCGAAGCAGTTCGAAATGAGTTTGAAAAAGGTAATTTGTAAACTTTTTTTATTTTTTTTATTTATTCATTTAAGTCACATTTTTATGGTGGAAAGACTAAAAAAAAAATTAAATATATGTGTGTGTTGATGAGGGGTGGGGTGGTTGGTTAGCAGGGGGGGCTCTTACAATACTAGCGTTACACTACCCTCTGAGCTGCTCAGTCGCCTATAAAAATATCGTGGGTATTAGTTTACTATCATGTTCATAAATCACCAAACACCAGAGTTTAGTATCCAATCCAGAATCCCACAATTACACGACAAACACTTTGAAAATAAGACATATAAGGAAACCATTAGGGATATGATACCTTAAAAATTAACCATTTTAAAATAATAATCATATTATTGTCATGTGTTATTATTGAATTTTCATGAAGTCATATGCTACTTTTAAATTTTTCTATAAATAATATGTTTTGAAAGTAGTGCATGACGATGTTGGTCATGCGCTACTTTTTAATTATATTTCATAAATTCAAAAGTAGCACGTGGCAGAAATAAATACATTAAAGCAGCAGAATCCAATTATTCGCATAAATGGTAAAATTGCAAATTTTCTCTATATTTCAGGGAAAAAAGATTTTCCCTTGCCTCTATGGAGCAATACGACTCAAAGACAAAGACGTCAGCCCCTGCCAATAGAATGCGAACAAACTTCTGGGCCACAATCAATAATTTAAGTGGAAGAATGAAGTTCTTGTTCTTGACTATGTTGATCCAAATCTAAAACTTTTCTAGAAAAAGAAATCGATCTTCTATATACAACAACTCAGGAATTGAACTTTTTAGTCACTTTATAAAGGAAAACGAAGGTTAATTTATAGGCGATTGTTTGTTTTCGAATGCTACTGCGCTGATGTGATGAGACATTTTGAAATGAAAAGGTAGAAAACTGTCATTTTTTCGCGACCCGGAATTTGTACCTCTAAAAAACGGAATAGACAACTTAATGCAAGAAACCTGTAAGCAAGGCATCGGACTTATCCAAAAACAGGCACTGAGCAAGTGAAATTACTCGTGGGAATCCGGTATTTAGGCTTAAACTTACCCCAAGACCTTGTTATATATTTTTGACAATAGGCATAAATTTAGGACTTCGAGGTGCAGACGAACATAAAAAATTTTACAATGCAAACTTTCAAATTGGATAAAGATTCTGGCGACACGGAATACTTGGGATACACAGAAAGTGTTTCAACAACATACCAAGGTGTGCTATAGCATCGAAATATTGAACCACACACTGTATGTGCTTATGAAAATGTGAACAAAGCCCGATAATTGAATTATTAAATTTTACATTTTGAAATTGGATCAAAAATCGTAATCTGATGTGCTTTTTTTCAACATTTTCTACTCAAAGGTTCCAGTTATACGTGATAAATTAAAACACATCGTAAAAACATGAGGGTCAGTGCGGGTTTTGGCAGTTTTTTTACTAATCATTCTTTAAGGGCTACTACGGCACTTAGACTCTTCCGTGATAATGTGCCAAAACAAATTATATTGGCCCGGACCAGCCATCGTAGTAACGCAATACATCCATATAAAAGACCATGTGTGAAGTAAAAGCGACAATTTCTTCCATCTTGCAATGTTCTGAGAAAAAAATACCATTTGCTACCAAATCAAGCCCTCCCGTCATTCCAGTGTCGGAACAAAAATCCGAAAAAAGGTCAAAACAGTATGAACTTTTTTTTGTGGCATACTGACTTGATCAGTTTAGCTACTTAACAAATATAGGCCTCGAGCTTGTACAGGACAGACAATAATATACAAACTCGCACACCCCACACTGAAGACAATAAACTTTGTTTTGTGACGAATAACTAAAAAATGATTTCGCGACTTAAAACAACATTACAACCAATCAACCTGAATTTGTTCGTTCGCGATTAGTTTATGATTTCAATACTCATTATTTGATGTTCTTCCTTAGAAAAAAAAACAGAAAACTATCGCTTTTATTAAAAACAATTGTTATCAAAACTTTTTTTTAGCCTAATGGATTTTCTACTGTTTCTAAATCTACTAATTATATTTTCATCTGGAGTTTCAAACAGCGTACCACTTCCCTATAAACCATGATCATTGAAACTAATTCAATTTCACTAAGAAAAAAGTTATTGTTTCTATCTGGAATTGAAAATTTATGTCCGGATGGAAATAGATATGTAATATTAACTATTATTACGGAAATAATAATGAATTTAAATATATTTTAAAAAATTTAAAAAAATAATAAAAAGAAATAATAACAAAACAAATTGTAGGTTTTTAGCTAATCATTAACAAAATAAGTTTCTAACATAACTATGACTTTGACGTTCAAAATAAGCTGATGTTTGTCTGTTTTATAAATAATTTGTACTATCTTGTTGGTCTTTTTGTATTCCATTGCAAAATAATAAATAAATAAATAAATAAATAAATAAATAAATAAATAAATAAATAAATAAATAAATAAATAAATGAAAAAATAAATAAACAAATACATAAAAATGAAAAAATAAATAAACAAATACATAAATATGAAAAAAAATGCGTTGCTTTCATGTTCTTACGTCTTTTGTCAATAGACTAAAAATGTAAGTAAAACTTCACAAGCAAACAACAGTGGCTATATTTTATACATGCCCCCGTCCTAATAACAACTCTATATACATTACTCCAAACATAGGTATGAAACATAAAATTAATACAAAAACAAAAGAAGCAGCAGCAGCAACAACAACAAATCACATTTCACATTTTAATGTCGACATGATGGTTCAATTTATTGTAAACGATAATCAAATGCTATTTTGTCATTATATTTGATGTTTACTCAAGTGTAGGAATAAAAACTATGATTCGTGTATCTTTGCAATGACAAGAAAAATATATAACAAAAAATTGTTTGCGAATCAAAATTACTGCTACTTTTCTAGAAGGAACATTGCAAGACAACGAGGTCAAATGAAATTGAAAATGTGTTAAATGTATATGTTGTTAGTCTTATTTGAAGGATCTCAAACCTATTATGAGAACTAAGAAATACGGAAATCTGTCGTGATCTTTTAAAATAATATTTTGTTTAATTATCTTTTGGCTTTCTTTTGTCAATGAATGGTAGAAAAATGTGATGTTCACCCTCATGCATTTTTAAAAAAAAATTTTTTTTCAGTGTTTCGACGATTTTCACTAATAAACGATGAGTAATGAATTTTCGAAATGTGCACATCTTGCAAAATTTAACTTGTATTTGTGATATATTTACTACCCCTGAGCGGGTACCGCTGCTGGTGGAGTAAAACTCCCCGAGGGTATCCATAACTCGGTAGGCAGTACTTTGTGCTGTAAGAAAATGTACCATTTAGCAAAATTTTCAGTCGTCTTAAATTTTGAAATGTATTTAAAACTAAGGTTTGTTCCCTCATGCAAAACATTTCTTAGCTGGATTTGGGTTATATAATTTTGGAACTTTAAATTCATCAATTTTCAACTGTTTGGCTTATGTTTTTCATCTACCAAACTTTTCGGTCTTAGTGTCACTGATGAGGAATGAATTACTGAAATGTGCACATCTGGCACAGCAAAATTCAACTGGTATTTGTATTGTATATTAGAAACGTATTTTGGAGCTTTCACAAACAGTGTATTGTTGCCGTTTTATGTTGTAGATAAGTTTCATCACTGTTGCGTGGTAACAATCAGTGATACTGCAAATATATAACGTATGAATTCAAATGTATGACAAAAATCGAAACGGCATTGCCGAAAACGGTGAATGAGTAAACTGTAAGAATCCTTAAAATACCACAAATCATGAATGCGTGATTGTTACTTTGTGTCGATAGTATAATACCACAAATTTAATGAGAATACAACTTTAAGAACTATTACTAAGAGACAACAACAAGCAACGGTTAATAATTATGTAAAACATAAAGAATGCAGATGAAGTAAAATTTTAGTTTGGAAACAAGATTAGTTTAATGTCATTTAGCACTTGTCTATAAAAAATTTATTCTAGCTGTCATGTCCTCATTATCTAAATAAATTGACCGTGCCTGTTTAAAGAAGATCGATGTTTTACTTTGGACAATTCACAAACTGTTAGTAATAAGATATTTTTGCTGTTTTTCTCCTTCCTCCTCAGACGTACTTGGTCAACTTGAGATGTACAAAATTTACAAATCACAAATCGTTAGCGTCAAACCGATTTAGTTCTCAGTATTCAGACTAATTAGTTGCCTCTCTTTTTATTCCAATCATTTATTTACATCATTTAAATCCTAGGGCACCTGTTTCTGGCTATAAATATGAAATAGTGTCGGCTTATTAGAGAACTTTTATTCTTAACTCTATGTAATGTGTCATCATCACCATTAAGGCTTCAGAAGATTTACATTCCTCTTATTAGAGGTGAAACCTATTGAAAAATCAATACAATGTTGTAGAAGTATTATAAGGCTAAGACAAGATGCAATGAGAAGGTTATCCTTTTTTCTAGAAAACTTAATGACATCCCTTCACGATGAAGAAGCAGTAATTCTTTGTAGCTATGTGGCACTATGGTCAAATAATGAAACAAAACTTATCATAATTTGTACGCAGTGTTTACACTATTTGTATAGTAACTTGATCCAAAACACTTATGTAACCATTACATAAAAGTTTGAATATATAACAATTAACAATTTTAAAAAAGATGTAAAACCTTCAAAAATTTGAAAATAATTATATTATTGAGCAATTCCAATTTAAATTTTGATGCAACCTAGGCGTCTATATGTAATTTTAGAATTGTACATTTTTCATAACATTGTAGAATAAAGCATATCCAAACACTTGATTTTAAAATTCCAAAGAATTCAGTTCGTTATTAAAATACATGTTACGTAATTTAAATAACATTGATACACTTATCGTATAATTTATTGCAGGAATATAACTTTTTTCGGGGGCGAATGTTGAGCAATTTTAATAAAACATCTTTTTATTATTACTCACGCCATAATGATTCAATTATGCAAAAGTCATATCCGCTATTTGTCAACTTTTTAAATTTAGCAAAATTCTATACTTATTTTGAAATAAAAATTCCTGTTCCTTAAAAAGAAACAAAAAAAAAAACCTAAGTGGTTTCAACGCTTACAATGTTCATCGGATTATGTTGAAAACTCAAGTTAAAAAGTTTATTACAAACCTTGTCAAAACTACATTTTTAACATAATATCGTTACAGGAAAAGCTTTTTGATGGCTTATGTTTGTTTAAGAAAGGTCTACGTGTTTAACCCGACCGATGCAGTCTCCATATTATAAACAGTAATTGTGTGTTATCGTTTAGGCGCTGAGGTGCACAACCGGTACAAAAGTCTGACTAACCAGGCATCTTATACTTCATCCAACGTTACAGTTGTATGTATATTTGTATCTTTATTTTTTTTTACTATTTTTGGTCACTAATCAAACTTAATATTTTTATGAAATAAACGAAATATATTTCCAACCTTAAAAACGGGGAAAAAAGAAAAATGAAAATAGGGAAAAAATCACCACTAAACAACTGCAATCACAATCTAGACCGCAACACAACACGACACAACAAATTGTGCTGTCGAGTTTGCAAAAGAATTTTAGTACAAACTGCACGATATTTTACGGTTTCCATTTTATTGGCCGCTTTTCCTATCAAAACAAGTTGTTATTTTCCAATTACAACGTTTTCTACCGGAACTTTTTTCGACCAGTTTCGGGGATTACCCATTACTGAGTTCCATTTAACATAAGCTATTTTAATTTTAAAAGAAACGGGAATTTTTCAAGATCAGAAGAGTTTCGACCTGGAAACATTGATATACTTGTCTTTTTGTTATCCAGATGCGGAAAATCTCTTTTGTAGACACCTTAAAATTCTGATGTCAAATTTTTGGTACACACTTCAATTTCTTAACGCATTTTTTCGAGTTCATACAGAAAAGAATCAAAATATTCTAATTGTAGTTAGGTGTACATTGCACATTGCCTGAGATCCAGAGCCATATTTATGCTGAACAATGTATGATTTAATCTACGCCACATCACGCTCATGTCAGCCAAGATAAAAGAGGCATCAATTCGCAGTAGGAACTATTCTTCAACACCGAAGAGACATATCAGTGATACCCTCCCGGCTAACGTCAAGTCCATTGCACTCGTATCGCTTGCCTTACCATCTCCAAATGTCCAGCCTCCAATGTCATCATTAAAAAATCATTTCGTCTCCTTACGGCCCATGGTTGGTAAAAACATCGATTTTAACCAGAAAAAAACAATTAACCATTCCATCAGTTGGTGCCAAAGGTTTTTGACACCCATGAAAGGTTACATCTGAAGCTATACGACAACCGTGATGACTTCAATTTTTCTATTGTCAACTTTCCGTTTCTTTGCAGTAATATCCCTGCTTCTACTGCGTATGGTGTATATGTTTCACAGTTAATACGGTACGGTAGAGCTTGTTCCCACTATGGGAACTTTCTGCAACGAAGCAAATCATAAGAATTGAATTTCATGTAGTGTTGGGGATGTAACAACGTAAATTTTATCACAAATTATGCGTAAAACCGCTTTGCGTATCTGTATTAACACTTTAAACGCTATTTCTATGAAGATCGTCCGTTATATTTACATTTTTCATTTTTTCAGACAATTGTTTTACAATGCAAATAAACGACGTCATATGTATACGCATGAGCGAAAAAGTAATTCACGTGATCAATCGTAGTTAAAGCCAACATAAATACATTTGGTCTCAGAGTCCTATGAAACAAAAACAAAAATAATACAATAACGTTTAGTTCAAGTAAACGCGAATTGTTTACAATTGCACAAAACAATGATTTTAAAATAGCTGTTATGACGACATTCTAATCAAATCCATAACTTAGTAGACAGTACTTTGAGCTGTCAGAAAATATACTATTTGGCAAAATTTTAAGTAGTCTTATTTTTTGAAATTTGTTCCCTCATCCCTAAAGTGGATTTGGATCCTTATAATTTTGGAAACTTTAGATTCATTATTTTTCAACTGTTTGGCTTATGTTTTTTATCTATTAAACTATTCGGCCCCTAGTGTCACTGATGAATGATTTTCCGAAATGTGCACATATGACTCATCTAAATTAACAGGTATTTTTGTTATATATATATATATATATATATATATATATATATATATATATATATATATATATATATATATATATATAAACAAAATTCAATATTTCGCTTAGTTTACCTTGAAACTCATCTGTGAAAATATAAATATAATTTTTTTTTTTTTTTTTTAAAAAACGCATATATCATTCAATGACAGAAGTGTATAACAGAGGATCATGATCTTCTCATCCCCAGTATTGATTAGAGAAGAAAATCGTATGTACAATTAACTTGTGTATCACCAGTCAAAATTATGACATTTTAAGATAAAGCACAAAAAGCAACAGGAAACTAAGAAAATTAGATTTTGTCTGCAAGGCCGCTTCTTTCCAAAATAATTATAACGGATATCCCTGTCTGATTGTGTAATTCAATAAGTTTGACGCTCCTTGTTCGGTATCCAATTTAGGTTCTGTTTCCAAAGAGACAAATTATTCATTTTGTGGAACGGTATTGAGTTGTTATTTCATAAAGACGTTTGTATATCCATCTATTCTATCTGAACTCATACCTCCTGGGCATGGATGTTGAGTATTCGTTTTACATAATTCGAAACTATGGCCAAGAGACATTGAAACAAATTGGTATAAGTTAACACAAAGGATGGTTTTTCAAATTTAAATCCATGTTGTGTGAATATATCGTTTTACATAATTATATAGTATGAAGGTAGATTTAAACGTCAGAAACCAACGTCATAAATTGTTTTTGAAAATATTTTCAAAACAATTGCAATATATTGATGAATATCATAAGCAAATGTCTTTCAGAAATTGATTACCAGTAAACAGGAAATTAGCCTTGGTATAATTAGACAGGAAACGGCTACAATTGTAGCTTTTATTTTTGAAAAGAGGTTTTCCCATGGAAACAAAATTTATATACTGTGTCTATATTCTGCTTGAAATAATTGGAAATGAATCAGATACAACGTATAATGATTGACTTGCACTTACAATAATTACGTCCTCTTGAAAAATGCTGTATCCCTGTCCTTAAGACGACAAGGCGATGTGCAAATAATAACAATAATAATAATAATAATAAAAATAATAATAATAAAATAAATCTAGGACATGTTTACTTTTAATTTCATTTTGTGTTAACTTACGCGTAAGTCATCATGAGAGTGGAGTGGAGTAATGGTTTTTACGCCCCAATCAAGAGTCTTTTACTTATTTCGAGGTGGTCAGTTCTGGAATGGTGGAGGAAACCGGAGTGCCCGGAGAAAACTTCTGACCTTCGGCAAGCGAACTGACAAATTTTCTCACACTAGGATCTGTCCCGAGTGGGATTCGAACCAAGGCGGTGAGAGACACTGTGATCCGTAAGAACGGACTTTAGACTACTCGGCCGCCGAGGCCCCTAAGTCATCATGAGAATTATCAGTCTAAAGAAACCAGTTTTTTAACCTTTATATTCATTTTTCAGGCACATCTATTTTTTCAAAGGCTTTTCTTTTTTATGGCGGCGTAGAAAAACGAGCTTTTAAAGGAAACAATACAGTCGAGTACTTCACGCCGTTTTACACTTTCAAAAGTTTACAATTTATAGCAAGAGACTTATTTATTGTTCACTTTGCAATTAAAAGCACACTTTATCCGACAACGGCTAATTGTGCTGCATCCGAACTTAATTTTAATTTACCTACAGTTTTAATACTCTTTGCTGGCTGGGACGATGAGTTCTCTAATTTAATTAATCCTAAGACTAAATAAAAGTAACGTGGGTTTTAAAATAAATGTGAAGTGTTTTGTTTAACCATCTAATATATTTTTCTTAAAGGTGAAAAACATTTAAATCGTTCCTGCTTACGTTTGTTGCCAAACTAAATCGTTTTTCTCCAAAGGCATACCTCTATAAGACATATCTTGATTAGCCTAATTTTATGTTTAGAAAGAATGATGTATTTGAACCCTTGCAGATAGAGAGGAACATCAATCATTGTGTCAAGTAAGGCTCTATCGTTGATGTCCATATAAACACATCGATACAATCAACCTAATACAACCCTTTCTGTTTTATACTGATTATTTTCTGTACTTACACCGATTGTACACTAATGCTGCCCGTCATTTAAAAAAAACAACACCCGAGCCATACCATTGATTGATTGACTAATTGATTGATTAAACGGGGTTTCATGTCCCAGTCAAGAATATTTCACTCTATCGAGATGTCACAACCAGCTATAAGTGAATTGGCAGAAATTTTTACCTTTGCAGTGCGCATTGAGTTCTTTAGCGTAACATACCTGCCGTGATAAGGGGCATTGGTTTTAAAGCTAAACTTCGAAGGACCCCCGTAACTCTCATTTTCAAATACCAAGTGCTGGGCGAAAAAACAATCACTACCTATAAAGTTGTGATCAGATCTGACCGGGTTCGAACCCAACCTCCCAAATACGAAGCGAGCATTCTTTTTGAAGAGCTACCGTAATAATAGCGAGTTGTTCCAGCTAATACAATAAATTTGATGTTACATATAGACACAAACTAGCTAACTCAACAGAATCTACAGAAGAAAACAACACAAATACATATATAAAAATAAATAAATAAATTTCAAAAATAATAATCAAATAAAACGAAGTTAAAAAATTGAAAAAAAAATTTTTTTTACAAACGTCAGAACAATTAAATAACATATGACAATTGATAACAAACAAAGACTAAAAAATTCACATGGAAAATTAAAAAATAAATTACAAACAGAAATCATTTGACAACACAACAAGCAAGACAAATACGTATGACATAAGATTATAAAAACATTTGCAACAACAAACAAAAAAGTAACAAGATAAAATCACTGATATAACTCCCGACATTGAACATAAATTGATACAAGAACAATTTAACATTCAGTATTTTGGATTAGTTTTTTTTTTTTCAAAACCAGTAATTCCTTAACAATGCACATTAAAAATAAAAATAAACATTAAAAAAAACATTTCTTTCCAAATAATTAACTAATGATAAAAAAAAGGATTTTCCACTAGTGGTGATGCATTATTTGATATTTGAAATTAAAATAATTCAATAGTTTAATGAACGAGTATTGTTCGAGTTACATAAATATTTATTCAGGGGGATTGGTAAATAAATCAAATATCATATATAAAGAGATATCAGGTTCTTGTATTATCCCGGAAAATTCCATCGTTTCTCCTTCCTGGAAAACAAAAAATGATAGCAATATGCACATTGTCTTACCATACAAAAATTATGTCACTTTATGCTACAAGAACATGGTGACGTCACACACCTAGGACATCAATATCACTAAGGTTTCTCATACATTATTGCATTCATTGGATGTATTTTCAAATCACATAATGTGTTAGTCGACAATGTTTCTTTTTGTTATTAGTAACTTATGTTGAATTCAACGTACACATGGAAGATTTCTATTATGCTACATGCTGTATTAGTTTTATATAACATCTATACCAGAAATATAATATCATTTAGACAAGTCTAGACATTTACGAATCTGCAATATTTTTGCGCTGTCATATATACTAGAATATTATACCTACATATAATGTATATTGTTAGCCTTGTCAATTCTTAAATAGAAAAAATTTATATTAACAAATGTATACAAACAAACACGAAAAAGAACTAAAAAATAAATGAATACGTATACAAAGGTCATCCTGGACTATCGTACATTCAGTATGCTACAGTGTATGTAATGCCAAAAGTGTTTATAACATAACTGCAGAATTTGTCATTTCAAATATTGCTTTTAGCTGCAAAATTTTGAATTTTATATTTCAAAAAATAACAAATTATCGAAATTTTGCTCATGATAACTTTCTTTGAGTCTTTTACCGGTCCTTTGTCGGGCATTTTTATACTTCTAATCAATTTACAGAATACATTTTGGAAATTGCACCATTATGTTGATGTCAAGGCAATAAAGGGTTCAGTAAATATATGATTCTTGTTGAAAAATGTGACCGCAGCACCATTTGTATTTTAGATTTGATGTTTTTTTTGCGTACAGTGTGGACTGCTGCTTATTTCTGATATACTGAGGATACTCAAAACAATTAACAGTCAATAAATTCAGGCCCCAGTTTCACAATCATTCCTTAACTAACAGAACCTTGTTAAATCTGGAGAAAAGACTGTCGCTAAATCATTCAACTACACATACAGATATATAGATGACGTTCTATCTCTAAATAATCACAAATTTGGAGAATATCTGAATGTCATCTATCCAAGTGAGCTTGAAATAAAAGACACGGCAGATTCTCCATGTTCTGCTTCATATTTGGACTTATACCTCATTTATGACACCCACGACAGGTTACATCTGAAGCTATACGACAAACGTGATGACTTCAATTTTTCTTTTGTCAACTTTCCGTTTCTTTGCAGTAATATCCTTGCTTCTCCTGCGTATGGTGTACATGTGTCAGAGTTAATACGGTACGGTAGAGCTTGTTCTCACTATGGGGACTTTCTGCAACGAAGCAAAGTACTTACAATTAAATTGTTGATACAAGGATATTGCAAGCCTAGGCTAATCAGGGCCCTTAAAAAGTTTCACAATATTGTTGATAAGTATGTAGTTACTATATCCCAACTTATACTGGATATATTTGACTTGCCATAGTTCTTTGTTCCTTTCATTCTCAAAATTGACTTGCACGTGACGGGTGTAGCTAGCTAGACAGGAGGTGCTTACCCTTCCGGAGCACCCGGCCTCACTTCCTTAATGGAAGTTCACGTGTATAACATATTTTGCCAGTTTGCAAAGTTTTTACTTTGTTTTTTGGATTGTGATATGGACAAGGACTAGTATGTTTGTTTTATATTAACTAAGATTTTCCTTAATCTATATTTAGCAAATTCAGCAATCTATTTCTAAGTTGCATATAAACATTTGTAATAAAAACAAAATGCAGATGTTACAAGCTTGTAGTGGTCTTTAAAATGATTAATTTTATTTCCTAATATCTCAACAATTAACAAAATTATTAAGGATTCTTTACCAGATTTAAGCAAAAGAAAAGTCTTAGTTTAGGAACGTGAAACCGGGGACAGCTTTCTTTGAAAAAATTAGTTCAAATTCTGAACGGCGACAACATTATCTGTATGTCTCTCTCTCTCTCTCTCTCTTTTTTTTTTTTTTTTTTTTTTTTTTTTTTTGGTTTTTTTTTTTTTTTTTTGTTCTGAACAACAAAACACATTAAAATTTTAGTCATTAGCGAACACTCCAATAAGTGTCAATTAAAAGCAACATAAGTATTGAATTTCAACTGCGTTTAAAATGTTTTTAATGAACATTTTCAATAAAAAAAGCTCATTAATTTTTAAAACTCTTCCCGAGCTTGAAAACCCATTTTCTTTATATATTGGTTTGATGTCTATTTTAGTGTTTAAGTGTCAATTTTTATCGATGTAACGAGTCTATTGTAATGCTATTAAATCATCTTGTCTTACAAATGCCACATAGATAATTAAACTCACTATATTGTTATTACTGCTTCCAAAAACCAAAGACACGCGATATTAAAATCCATAATTATATATTCTACATTTTATGCCTTGTTTCTGTGTATAATTAAAACTGTAAGGTAAAACAATAAATAAAAGATGAAATAAAAATGAATAGATTAGAAAAAAACATAAAATAAACAGCTTGATACATTTTTTTTCCAAAATATATAACATTACAACTGACTTTCTATATATTGCTGATGAAAGTCTGTGACTAATGTTTATTAGAAGTGAAAGCTAATAAAAAGACCACAAGAGCACTCAATTCTAGCTTCCATTTGTTTTAAGTAAGGGCAATATATCACTCTTCCTTAATCGATAAATTGTTTTGCCCCCAGAGATCGCGCTGATGCTTCAAATTATTCTTCGATTATATAAAATCCCAATTTTCTACACTAATCTCCAAATGCCTTAAAGATATTATGTTTTTTAAGTCTGTGTGAACGTTGTCAATTGCTTGCTCCTAAACAGCATACAAATTTTAACTAAAAACCTCAATAATATTTTGTTTTTGTAAATATTCTATGATGTGGTATATATCTTATTAATACTACAAAAACAATTTTATTCTAAACTTCATTTTAGCCTTATTCCCTTTTTATATTGACAAATAAGTGACATTGACGATATGGTCAATTTGGGCGAGAATAGCTGTAAAACCGGAATTGAATAACACGCATACAGCCGAGTTAACAGTGATTTAGAAGCTAGTGTGAAAATATTCACAGGGTTTCCGTAGTCTGATTACATTTGTCTACACTTTTACTTAACTGGCTATATCAGCTGACTGTTGGTGTAAATGGTATTAGTATCCATCTCTAAGACCTATTACAAGTGCTAATATAGTAAATATCCTCCATATATGTTCTTTTGATACGATGAACAAACATGTTGTGATAATAATTCCTTAAGAATTGAAGATATCTGACCAATTTTAAGATGAGTTTAAAGATATAAATCATTACGACTTAATGATTGGTTAAATAGCATGATGTATGACATTTGCCGACACAATGCATCAAAAAACGATGAAGAACGCCAGTTTGGATCTTTAATATACGCATTACTCCAGAATGATATATACTAGCTTAGATTGAACGATGAGTTAAAATCTATAATTCTGTGAACTTTTATCGAAGGGAATTTTTATTTTTCAATCAAGCAGGGAATATTTGTTATTGTCATATTTGTGTTGTTTCATTATGAAGAAACATTTTAGATCTTGATTGAAGTTAAGTCGGAAGTTATAAGGAAAAGAATTACAGCGACATACAAGTGCTAATGAAGACAGACAACCATTATTATAAACTAACCGTTTATTAGTTTGGTAAAATCAAACACGAAAACCAACATGGACGTTATTATTGTAAATATTTTGATAAGTCTTTCATATTTTCTTTCTAAAACGGAATCAGCTGCTCATGAAAAATTTATTCCTATTGGTAAGTATTTTTAAAGAGATAACAGAGAGAGAGAGAGAGAGAGAGAGAGAGAGAGAGAGAGAGATGCAATATACTTTACCTTTAATGTTGTATACCTTACAATGAATTGGTATAAAAATGAGCTGTATTTTATATACATGCACGCTGGTTAATTTTTTTAATTTTTTCCATCATAATTGCATCCATTTAAAGCCAATTAATATTGTTGTTTTATTAATCATAAAACGCGAGCCTAAACTTTTTTATTCGTGTTATGTCATGAATAAGACTGTGCTTTGCGCCAATTACTTGGACCAATTTTCTGAAAGCTCGATTAGTTATTCACATCACTTACTATTAGAAATTTAAGAAACAAGAATTAGAATTAACCTTTCATTACTGATTTGCAATTTTAAAACAGATTCTTTCTATGTGGTTTAATGCCTATTCATTTTCATCTTTAAAAAAAAAGAAAAAAAAATAAAATAAAATAAATATTGAAATTAAAACAATAATAATAAAGACAATAATATTTGAGAGTATGCAAACGCTAATATTGACTTTCCAATTACTTAAATTTATCATTGTAATTCATTTATTTGCATTATTAAAAATGGTTTTGCAATGGTTTCTGTAATATTTCAGTTCTTATTCTCAAATGTTTATGCATTTTCTTTCTATTCATTTTGAATACAAAACGAACAACAATTTTAGATAATATTTATTTGGTTTATTTCCAGGTGTCATATTTGATTGGGATGACAAACTAAGCAGAACAGGTTTTCGTTATAGTGTTTCTCAACACAACTCGAATGTCAAAGATACCTACCAACTTCAGGCATTTGTAGAAAGTATTAATGTCAAGGACAGCTTTAGTTTAGCAACACAATGTAAGTTATATTGATTCATTATTTCGCATATCATAACCCAGTCATTGATATCAGCTACAAACAATATTGGCGAGAAGATCAGATGTCTAAAATTTTGCAATAAAGACCAGGCCCCATTTAACATTCAGTCTTTAGATTTTTTCTTGAACTTAAATTTAGCTTTTTGCCGATGTTTTGTAACAATTGGAAATTTTATAAACTTAAGTTTTTTTGTTTTTTTTGTTTTTTTTTTTTTTTTTGTTTTTGTTTTTTTTTTTTTTTTTTTTTTAAAAAACTGTCGCCTTAAATTACTTAACATCGTTACATCCTTACTAAAATGCCATCTAAAATTAACAAATGTATATATCTTAACAATAAATATCCTTACTAAGATTTTAAATTTACCAGACTTAAGGAAAATGTTTGTTAAAAGAAAAATCTTGAAACTTGGGCCGCTTTATCCTATAAATTATGTTAGGATGATATTCTAAAACTAGGTCACTGTGACCTTTCTTTCATAATTGTCTAATTTTAAACCACGTGAAATTTGGTATAAAGGTACAGTTATGAATTGATACTGTTTCTACTTTTATATAAAAAAACCCGTTAAAATGCACTTTTTATAAAAATCTGTACTTATACATCACGTTCGGTCATACAAGTAGAAATATTTGTTTTTAGACTTCGTTGTCTTATACCGTGGTTGGACCTTCTCTAACGCAAGATAACGTACATGTACCATCTGTATTCCACATATAAAAAAATGCATCGCTTAGAAAAAATTACTAGATCAAAAAATCATATAGAACACTAATAATTTAACCCTCATTAAAAATAGAATAATAAAAATATCATGTATCATACTTCTATAGCTTTAATAAGATTAACATCGTATTTGTTGAACAAAGCGTAAAATCAGTATATGTACTATATTGCCACGATTTAGAAAATAAATCAAATCTAAATATTGTTGGAACTTATTTGATCTTCAAAAATATATATAAGATAATTCTTATGTAGTCTGCCGAATGTCAGACATGGACAAATAAATCAACGAAGTCGTATAAAAAATATTAGCGATTCTTACACGGTGTTATTGAAAATGACTTTTACATGGTCACTGTTATATAATATTGATAAATCATGTAAAACAAGCTATAAGATATGACTGTATTGCAACACATATGCATTAGCCTGAAGCAATAAAATTATCATTAAAACCAAAACATTTTCGTTTTCGAAATATGATCATGGAAATAACAAATAAAAGTAATTAATATTTACCTCCTTTTGGCAATTAAAAGTGAGAAGAAAATTGGAAATGAAACGTCTAATATTCATTTCATACTATTTCTTTGAATTGCATCGAGAGCGGGAAGTAATACATAAAACTTTTATATTTGAGATACAGCCTCTTAGTCTGGCTCTTGGCATAACGAGAACAGAAATTCGACTGGTTCATCTGATGAAAGTATAATGGACTGGGGAATGGTATGCTTGTCTGCAGCATGCTGACTGGGTTGGCTAGAACTCTTTTTTTTATTAAAAAAGGTTGTCCTTATTGCGCGCAGGTAGACGGTAGAGGCAGACCACAAAATTCACTTGCACATCTCATGATCTTCATCTTAGATAAATCCATAGATCAAAAACCTTGTTCTCGTCGTGAATAGCTGAAAAATGGCTGATGCGACGTTAAACAACATTACAACAATAACAATAACTATAACTATTTCTTTGAATGTACTTACATGTACTTACGAAAATGTCATTAAGCTATATTTTACACAACTATTTATTAACCATTGTTCATTGAATAAACAGCATTTAGAAATCGTCTGACGGTGTTTTGTTTATTTTTGTTTTATATGAAATCATGGAAATTTGCTAAGGTTTTGATATATTACATTTCATTTGTCAAGACGTGTAGAAAAACCACATTTACAATGAACATACAATACTTAAGTCAATAGAGTGATTTGTTTATCGCTCAGTCTATTACAAGAACTGCTGGCTCATTCTTCATAACAACATTCTGGCATGCTACGTTATTCTTCTGATTTACGTTTTGAAAGCCTCGTTGGCTGAGTAACAGAGTGTCCGCCTTGAGAGAAAGTGGTCGTAGTTTCGAACCTCTGTCGGGTTTTACATAAGACTTCAAAATTATTGATTCCGATTCCTCGTCGGAAGCTTGACATGAAAGATGACTGAAGATCGATTGGTTCAACCTTTGTCTGGATAATGGGCTGATCGAGTTGTATGTTTGTCTTCTAAAGCATACTGACCCGGCAAGCTAGCACCTTAACAAAATGTCGCCCTGGATGCGCGCTAGTACACGGCAGACCATTATACACGATTACAGGTCTCACACACCTGCAATAGTTGGAAAATAGCTGAAAAATTACCGACGCCACTTTAAATAACATTTTTAATAATAGCTCTACCATTACCCCACCACCGCCGCCACCATCATCACCACCACCACCAACAACAACAATAATAATCAGATGATGATTTTTACTTTCACATAAGAATCATTGCTAGTTATAGAATATGCTTGTAAACTTATTTATTCAGATAAACCAGTAATACCAGGTTCAAATATAGAGTGAGAAAATAATATTAGAGGTAATAAATCATAATTAACTAAACTTAACTGTCCTTGATGAAAATAAATCGATAAATTAACTTTATAAAATGTTTAGAAATGATCTAAAATTAGCATTGAAGGTTTCATTTGATTACCCGAAATTTGCGGTTTATTCGTGACCTTACGTTGAATAAACTGTCAGATATTTGTTATCAACTTATTTTATGTTATCTCTTTTTTTTCTAATGGACAAATTCTTGACCATACGCGATTCTAAAGAAAAACTTTAAGAAGGTTTTAAATTTTGTACTGATATTTAAAATTGTTGTATATTTAAAATGTTATTAACGCTAGATTTCAGATTTAATAAATAAATAAATGAATGAATAAAACGTTATAATATCATACCATAATATACTTAAGAGGACAATTAGATAGATTAAAAGATTACATGACTACATGGAGCGATAAATCACATTGATCATTTAACTGGGGAGTCTGTAAAAATAAACAATAGGAGATTACATTGTTTGAAAAAATATATTTTTTCCAATGAACAGAATTGGCTAAACTTTAAAGAACAAACAATTTTTACTATAATATATTAAAACTTTTGTTGTCTAAACTTTGTTATTTTTTCCCCTTAGCTTCAATGTCTTAAATCAAACAATTTGTTGACACTGTATAAAAGCATAATTACAGTGTCCGCATTGAGAGCAGGAAATCGTGGGTTCGTACCCTGGCCGCGTCACACATAGACTATAACGTTTTAGATACTGCTTTCTTGCTTCGGTTGATGACGCGACGTTAAACAACTAACAGCCAATTTTATTGTTTTTAAACATATTTTCTTACAATTAAACAAACCTATGTATAAATAAAAGGTTTTGATGTCATAAGTATTCTCTGACATATAGATGAATGAATAAATGGTAACCGTATCAACATATATAACACAAATACCAGCCAAATTTAAATGTGCCAGTTGTGCACACTTCGGAAATTCATTTCTCATTCTTTTTTACACATATGATTTGACCGAAAATCCTGTGGAAACATTGTAAGCCAATGAAAACCTAGTTTATTAACTCGGTATAGTATATATATATATATATATATATATATATATATATATATATATATCTTCCAGCAGAGCTATTAAGATAAATAAAGATTATACGAAATGATACAACCAGGAAAATAAAGATATCAATTGTCAATATATTTAACATTAAACACTTGCTTACTTCACAATTGGTTGTAAAATGTCAAAGCAATAATATGATTGCTGTAGGATGTTTTGTTCAGATTGGATTCTTGTCACTTTAATAGAAAGTTCGTTAGGTGTGAGATTGCTGCAGTTTTGCTTGTAACATTATTTTTTTTCCTTTGAATCTCAAGATAGTCATATTTTGTTTGCCATTATTGAACTGTGTTCGGTTTTGTTTTTGTAAAGATTTTAAAAGGAAAATAATAAACACATTCTTACGATTTTATAACACTGCATTAGTTTTAATTTTAAGTGACATTTTTCTTATCACTGCCATGTTAATTCGACATTTTTTATGAAAAAAGACATTAAGAAGTAACAAACAACAATGGGATGATTACTTTTTGAATGTGTCGGTTTACATAAAAATTATAACATTTAGAGAAGCTAATTACAGTTTTAACGTGTATTTCACAAAAGTTAGTGCAACTAACAGCACGAAACAACAGAAGAATCAAAATAACAAAAGAAGGAATAACAAATCCCGAAATATATCGATAAATACATAGAGCCCGGTGGTCTTTTACTAACTTGTAAAATCACTGCTGCTCTTAAACATGTTTTTGCAACAAAAGTGGTTCCTTGCCGGAAAAATAAATTGACGATATACAGAATATCCAGTCTTTACATGTGTGTGGTGTGTTTTGAAGGGTTCATGCGATAACATTGATTTGTGTGAGATGATGTGATCGGAGATGCCTCACAAAGGTCTTTTTAATTTATCTTTAATTCTGCTTCAAGGATTTTCCCATAGTCTAAGTAATAAAGAGCTTTAGAATCTTACGGAAATAATCAACAAACGCCAGTTATTGTTTTGATATCTACAAATATCCTTGAAGTTGTTGAAATATTAGTATAATATCCCAGCTAGTTTTGGTCGGAGGCTACAAAAACAAGCCATGCAAATTTTGGAACAATGATTATCCAGGACAAACACAAAAATTTAAACTTGAATAAGTTTTATTTATTCATTAACTTATTTATGCTTGGCTTGGCTTGGCTTGGCTTGGCTTGGCTTGGCTTTGATTTTTGTAAACTTATCCATCCATCCATCCATTCATTCATTTATTTATTCATTCATTCATTCATTCATTCATTCATTAGTACATTCATGCATTTATTTGTTCATTCATTCATTCATTCATACATTCATTAATTAATTAATTCATTCATTCATTCATTTAGAATTATCATACTGCAAAACATACATATCTGCCTTTAAAGCATGTCTAAAGCTTAGATTAAATATTGTAATATCTGATTATGATTTGATTCCAAAACTTTTTGAGAAACGCGAATGGGGGCGAAAACGCGTATCTACATGTATGAATAAAAGCCCTTGCAGAGCAAAATGTTTTTTAAACCATCCTTGAATTCTGCAGGTATCATAAATAAAGTTCTTGTCTTTTTCTGTCATCGTTGATAGGCAATTTAGTCGAAGTTTATATGCTTTGATGCTACAAAAGACGACAGATAATAACGATTTAATTGGTTTTAAGTTAAAATCATTTTCTTACTTGAATATTGTCAACAGTGCTAGTCTCTAAATGTTAATGGAGTCTCTGTGGCCGGGTGGTCTAAAGGGGCCCGCTTAGGGACCGCGATGCCTGTTGTCTCCTAGTTTCGAATCCCGCTTTGACAAATCCTAGTGTGAGAAAATTTGACAGTTCGATTGCCGAAATCTCGAGTTATTCTTATCCGGATACTCCGATTTCCTCCACTATCCCTGAAATGACTGCCTCGATATACGTGAATAAAAGTTGCCTTGGACATAATTACCCCACTCCAATTAGTGTTTATTGTTTGTCATATATATTCTTACATATCTGCGTTTTTTTTAATTGAAATCCTATCTTGAGGCGAGCTCTACAATACATTTAAAAAGAATGTTAAAAATAATTGTTCGAACTAATCTGTTGAACAATTTTCTTGTTTCTACTTACAAGTATATGGAACATCTGGGAACAATTAAGGAGTATTAACAAATGCGACTGGGAAATTAAGGTTATAAATTGTCAATATTTTCTGATTATCTGATACACTACCGTGTTGAATTCTGACATTTTACATTCCCCATAGGGAGTGGTGGATTGTTGCAACTTCGTGGCTTTGTGACCTTGGACATTTGTTTTTAATAATCTGTAGCTCACTATACAATGTTACAGACCTAGTTACATATCTCAAATTGTCTATGGAATGGATTTGAAATCAACATTAGTTATGTTGAAAAATTTAAATACAATGCGTTTACAAGTCGAAGTCTATTAGTAAAACAAATGGGATTGAACACATTATTATCCGTTTTTTTTTTTTCTCAATACGTTCAAATTTTAGATATTGGCGTTTGGATAAAACTTTTTCGCAAAAAAGTAGATTTATTAGTTTAGTTTAAACAACATTTTATTTCTCTTCTACATACAAGTGTTTAACATCACAATAATACGGGATTCTGAGACAAGAGAAGTATTCTTCTATGTAAATCAGCCTCACTATAAATTTATAATTACAATCATCATTGACCAATGTGTGATAAAACTAAGATTATGAGTATCTATTTTAAGAGCAACAAAACAATTATAAAAATTTATAACATTGAAACAAAAACGGAAAGAAGAAGAAAAGAGTCGTAGCCATAAAAAACTTTGTCTCTCGTGTGATACTTCTTCACTGAAATGTGTAAAAAAGGAAGCCCCGGGATGAATATTAAACGTAGTCATTGAATGGAAAGTATTGTAACCTACAGTACGACTGTAGTCATTTCGTCCGAATATTTTCATTTCGTACCCATAACTTTCCATTTCGAATAATACTGAAAAAAATCAATTTATTATGATTATGATTATGATTATTATTTTTATTATTCATTCATTTATTTATTTATTTATTTATTTATTTATTTATTTATTTATTTATTTATTTATTTATTTATTGTTTTATTTATTGTTTTCAGTTGTTATTTTTTTAAAAAGTCACTAACATATCACAAAAACTGCGGCAGTACAAATGTATACCGCTGTATAATTGTATTACTGTGCTACATCAAAAATGCAAATTCTCCCTAAACTGGCTTTTTCAAGGCTTTCTCTTCATGCATGATAATTTTCCAATGAAACCTGTGTGTATAAGAATAAATAAATGATTAGTTTTTTACCCATGTGAAATCGATAATTAAGCTTCGTGACGTATACAGATTGATGTAAAAAAAAAGTTAAGACTCAAATTAAATGTAAAACAAATGTAAAAAGAAAAAAGATAATGAATTATAACAAATGAATATAATATTGATTATAATCAAGATAAATTTAAATCTTCTGTTGGAAATATCTTTATTTATTTAAATAATAAAAATTTGCAGATTATTCAGTTCCATTTTTAACAGGAACACACTAATCAATAATGGTCCAAGCGAACCAGCTTTTAGGTCAATACTCCACTTGAGGTCCACTTATCGCCTCATACAAACGTTTGTTCACTCTGTAGCCAGGAAAATTTACAGAGGAAATTACCACGGAAACATACATCAATATATAATTGTAGCGTTTTGCAATTCTGGCTTATAAACAATACATAGAATAAAATAGTGGGTAGTAATGATGGTTAAAATAGCAAATAGCAAAAGTCACTAATGAACGGAAACAATTTTGCGGCCCCGGTAGGTTTTTAAAATGATGCGCTATTAGGACCAATTTACATGGCATTAATATCAAACACGCCTACTCTCTTTTAATGCATAAATAACAATGGCTTTATATGTCCTTTTAAATGGTATGATGTAATGCTGTTGACCCTTATTGAAGCTGAATTGTCTCCCTTTTTAGCGCAAAAGTGCACGTTTAACATATTTTGTACTTTTAATGTGAAAGAATGATCAACTTTTGTAAAAATAAAAATCAAGAATGACCAAATATCAGCATTTTGAACAAAGTTGTATGTAAATTTTATGCAGGGATTTTAAATAGATCTAATGATCGTTTTTTACGTAATTATAATGAACACAGGAGCTTGATGTCAGGATTTTGGTATTTTTGTTTTAAAGATTATTTCCACATTATAAAATCTCAGAACAAGAGAATCCTGACAAGGGACGCAACTCGCGAACGTAGAGGTGCTCTCGGTGATTTTGTATTGCTGCAATTGTAATTCCAAGTGGGATTTACAAAGACAACAAGAAGAACGTTGCATTTGTCTGGAAATTGTCCTATTTTGAGTTTGGTGGAAAAAATTAAGATAGTTATTGGTTGTTTTGAAGAAAACAAAGACAGGAATGTAAAGAACAGGTTTTTAAAAGTTAAAACAGATAAAAACTATGTGAAAACATGGATCGGCTGATTTTTCAATTTTTTTTCCAACCGAGGGGTAGACTTTCAAAATGACGACTTTCGTCCCTTGTGTTTTTTTTAATGTAATATTTCGGAATTTAATAATGTTTGTTAAAATGGATTTCAGACAAAGTTATCGATATGTATGAACTAGTATTAACCTTGCATGTTATAAAAACACCAATAAATAATCTTTAAAATAAAAATACCGAAAGCCTGACACCAAGCCCCTGTGTAATAGAGTATACAATCACTTCATAACACTTGGTAAAATCGCAATGTTAGCAGTCACATTATCAATAGGATATGAAAAACGAAGTGTAACTATGACAAATATGTAAAACTGTATGGTACAATAAGATCACATTATGTGCTGACACATAATTGTAATTTTTAATAGAACGAAATGATCATGCTAGGTTAAGTAAACATTATTAACACGGAAATTAATAGAATAAGAGATTTTTTCGCACACAAGTGGTGCTTGTTAAAAAAATAATAAAAACCTGCATGATTTACATGCAAACGATGTTCATTTCACCGCAAAATTACGCCATGAAGCCACACCTGTTAAAACCGTCTGTTTCTAGTTATAGAATAGTTAAAAACTCGATTTTTGCCCTAAGAAACCTACATATTCGTAAGGCTTTAGACTTATTTATGGAATATATAATACATATACCAGTTAAATTTTGGAAGTAAGAAGGGTTTTCATCCTGTAACCTCATGAGTTCAAGAGAACTCGAAGTAAGGTCAAGATAGGTACAACTGTCTGACGGAAAAAAAATGCGAGAAAACCCGTGCCTGATAGAGAAAGACAAATTTAATACCGTTTTCATGCACAGTTTTAAACCATATTTGTAATGTGAAATGATTACAAATCGGCATAGGTTCCATGCAATATTCATTCTCAACTTTGACTTCAAGCGTGGTGGATATACATGTAGCAAGGTAGACGGTAGACAACTTCCCCGGTGTTCAACTAAATTTGTCAGTTTTAAAATTTCTGCTTTGATTTTGGGGTTGTGAATGGAACATTGACCGTTATGTTTGTGTTTGATTTCTAATATAATTAATTTATAATACCATTAAAGATTTTTAACTTTTTGTCAATTTGATGCTTTCAAACTGACATTTTGGCTGTTCTGTGATCACGCTTACATATTGTACCGTTCAGTAATTTCTATCAAGGCTTTATATTAGTAATTTAAATCAAACCTATTTGACATGCCTGAAATTAATTGCAATATGCTTTTAATGCTTTTGTACATGACTGGTATTTTCATCCAAGACATTGATGGCTTCCCTTTAATTAAATCTTGCCATTGAATAAAACCAACAATCCGAACTTTCTTTTTAACAGAACAATGATATTTTTTGCTTTCTTCAATGAAAATCTGTCAAAAACATACAGGAACTAATCAAGCGTTTTGAAGGCATCCGTAATTGTACTGGAGTCATCAATAGTTAATTTCAGGTCTGTCAATTTTTAATTTCCCCCATCATTTATGGCTAAAACCAGATTTTTCTTTTATTACACAGATTGATATCGTGGGGGATATTTAGCATATGGTTTGACACACAGCAATGCAATAACAGAAAATTTGTCTAATATATTTTATTTTCTACATTTAGTTTGGCTGGCCTTCCATTAAACGATCGTCACAAACAGACGTCTATACATCCTGCGCTTACTTTTGTCTAATAAAAGCAAGTCTATTACTTTTAGATTGCCTTGTTTTTGTTTTGTTCTTTTTTCCTGAACTATTTATAAAACGAATTTCCTTAAACTGTCAAGAAAATTTAGTCTTTTATACGATTACCCCCCCCCCCCATTCCCATCCCCCTTTTTTATATTTAAAAATAAATTCTTTTTTTAAAATCTGTTTACGAAGGTTATATAATATTTGACATACAATATACTCGTGTATTTTTTATGTTTCGCCAGTTTTAGCTACTGTGTTTATTTGGCTTACTGGCAGAAAGACCGCTTCAAGAGCAGTAGGTCTTGGGTTCTAAACCCATCCGGGTCATTCATAAGATTATAAAACTTAAGTAATGCTTCCTCGCATGGCGCTTGAGATTAAGAAGACAAAATATCGACATGTTTATCAGCTATCAGGATGATTTGACTTGAAGAGTGTTGAGATACTCGCCTGGTGGGCTAGTGAACCAATAATCCCCCCCCCCCCCCCCTTAGTTTGCGCAAGTACAAGGCAGACAATATTACACACGCAAACAAAAACGAACTTGTTCTAAGATTAACCAGTAGAGATAAGTAAAATTGCCTTCGTTACGAATAACTTATGCTGAACTTATACAATATTACGACAACTACAATATAGTCTTTTTCATTAAATATTTGTTCAAATAAACCCTTTAACAAATTGGAACATTTTGAATAATTGGTCTTTATATGACTGTTAGATGCATTATACATTCAATGCCGATCAGAGTAATAAAATAACAATTTTTTTCCATTTATTATTATTTTTATTAATTTATTTATTTATTTGTGTGTGTGAATATTTAAATTAAAGTATAAAAGATTTTCTTTAAACACAGTAAAAGACCCGTAAACAGATGATGGGTTTCTGAATATTGTTTATAAGGGATTAGTTGACGATTTTTTTCAGATCATTCAGAGTTCTTGAGTAGCTATAATGACACAAGGGCATGAATATCAATTAAAGAGTGTCAAGCCAGTAATTTCTATGTAAGCCTTATATTGTCAATGAAAGACATCAACAGCACAAGTCGGAAACATTATGTAAATTTCAATCGATTTTGAAACACTCGGATATAAAATAGACACAAAGAAGAAAATAGATTTCTGTTCATTTTATCCCTGTAGTACTACAAAAATTATTAAATGCTTTTTGAGGCAATATCAATTAAATAGTCGCATTGAATGAGGTTTTTCAAGTAAAATTCAATTACTATAATTTCCGCATTTTCCGTGACAATAGGCGATTCATTTGCTTTCCCAACAGCAAAAATGATATTTAAAAGTGTTACAAGGTGCCAATTTGTTACTTATAACAAGGAACCATTAATGTGAATTGAACAATTTGTTGTGAAGAATAGAACCCTTCTACAGACTTTTATCACACAATTTGATACAATCTTGCTATTATATAAGATGTCCATTAAACAAAATCCAATGCATATCCGTCTCATTTTATTTCCCTTTTATTGTGTTCTTGTAAAGAATGCTTCATACAGCTGCTATTTTCTATACTTTACATGACGATGTATTGTCATTTGTACTTCTATGTTGAATTAGAAATATAATGCATAAAAATAATAAAACAGTTCTATGGCTAAACGATGTGTTGAAATAAGCAGTTCTTGCACGAAACCGTAATGGTAACTATTAGAGATATACTACCCATTCTCACAGACAGATGCCGTATATAAATTCTCATGACTGATTGGTCTAAGTATTTTCCCCTATATTTTTATGCTTTACATACTTATAAATTGTGTTTTAGCATAACCGTTTGGAAAGTCGTAATATGTCTGGCGCTAATGCTTATGATGTTCTTAGGAACAAAATAGACATTTTTATTTGGAAATAAATTCACATGACTATATTTTTATGCTTTTGAACGAATTCGTTCTGAATAATTTCGCTCTTTCCTGCATGTATAATAATGCAGTAATATCATAATATCAAATGTGAGTAAAATAGATCAGATTATTCAATATAAGACTGAATTAAAGTCAGGGTTAAAATTAGCAAAGTGATTCTCAATCATTTTGGCTTTTTATAAGTTCATATTTTGAAGCCATGAATTTCAATATTTCATGTTAAATAACTTTTTTGATTGATATATAGACACATAGTAATATTGCATTGTATTATTGCGTTTTTGATGAACCATTAAAATTTAACGCAAAACCAAACAAAACATTTCTATGAATATGTATTTACCAAATAAACAGTTTTTACTCAATATTGCCGTACCTAAAATATTTGTATCTGATCATTTAAGCATTTTCTCCAAGCTTTGATTATTGTTACACTTGTTACGATCGTTTACAATAAATGAGGCGACCATTTTATTTTGTTCAGAAAGATGTAAAACTCTTGACGCTAATTCTCATGTAGTTATTGCGATAAAGAAAAAACATTTGAATACGTGATAAAAAACTTAAAGTTCTATTTATTCTGTTTTGGTGAAAGAAAAAAGAAAATTACCATTGTAATTCAACGGAAAACATTTGAATTTGAATGCACTTATAACAACCTAGGTTGTAAAAGAAGATAAGAAGTAGAAATTGGACAGACAATTTTCTGATTTTTTTTGATTTTTTAAGTCACTAAATTGTTGAATTTTATTTATTTATTTATTTATTTATTTATTTATTTATTTATTTATTTATTTATTTATTCATTATATATTTATTTGTTACTAGCCTTTTTTGTACAAGATGTAAGTGCTTTTATATGCCTTTCCATCGAAGCAACCTGCTAGAACTTTTATTTAAATGAATGGTTTTCTTTCAGTTGATACTAATACCGAACTATGTCTTTAGTTGGTCTGTTTATGCTTTTCACATGTTTTTGAATCTTTGGATTTAGTCTCTGGTAGACCAATTGAAAATCTTATTTCAGTAATAACTTAGGCCATTATATATATATATATATATATATATATTGAAGATAACACCGTGTTTACAATTCTTTTTTTTTATACATATTTCAAACTTCAAGTTTTAATAATATTTATAACTTTTTCTTATTTTAATTTTTACTCAAATGAAACGTGAAATGTTTCGAAAAATTGCAAAAGCGCCATCAACATTATTAAAAAACCCACGCTTATAGTGAACTTTTTTCCTTAAAAACGTCTCATATATACCATTTGCGTTGTATTAAAAAAAAAAAACAGATTAATTGCATCTTCCTGAATTACAATCATTTCACAGACTTTAAACTTTTATATATTTTTTTTACGTTACAGATGAAAATTTCTTTTAAAAAACTGCTTTTTAGAATATATCAGAAATTTGAATCATTAATCCACAAGAGAGACTACGAGTCATTCCACGTAACTTAACCTAAGCATCAAGAGTTGATAGTCTCTATAACATGACAAGAGACACAAACTGACACAATACAGTTACAATTCCCGTGAGATTAAACTATTACTTTCCTAATAAAAGCCATCATAGCATATTTGAAAAGAACTAAAAACGCGTTTGATCTTATTTAGCGCATATTCCCAATGGGAGTTTGCAAGTAGTACGTACTTTTACTGAGTGTATGTTTGCAGTATAAATTAAATGTTACATACAAGACGTGTCTATTTTGATCTCATCTTCATCAGTAAACCCTAAGTATCTTATAGAAAGTAAGTACATGGCGATACCAAAAGTCAAAAGTATATTGTGTGTGACTGGGCAAATTTCTTACTTCCGGCCAGAGGACTGATCGTAAATTAAATAGTAACTGCCCAAATTATTGATAAGTTAAGGTTATAGATGCCAGTGTGCCTTGAACAAAAATGGTTATCTTGTGTACAAGTATATTTCGGAATATAACGAAAAACAATTTCCCATTTCTTTATACATGAACAATTAAAAAATGAAATGATAATTGCACTAATTCTTAAAGAGGTGTAGGGACATCATTAACACCCTGTACATAAAGTGGAAATAAAAGTGACAAGATAAGAGAAGACAATTACAAAAAATAAATAAATAAATAAATAAATAAATTTAAAACACACAAGGCAATATTCATGTATTATTTACTCCTGCAATGATAGTCACATTTTGAGACTGATGAAAACATTATAAAAAAGAACATTTTTAAAATTTAAAAATTCGTGTTTACACGTTTCAGAATGTTTAAACAAAATATGCCACCGTGTTGTTTGGTCCTAGGATGCACTCTACTAAAAATATACATTATACTACAAAATTAACGTCAAGAGAGTTACTTGGAATTATGTGGAATACGAGGACTTGAAAGTTCTCGGTATCAGAGTGGCGCTTGTAATTACATACAGTATCAAAATGGCGCTTGTAATTATCCACGGTATTAAAACAACGTTTCTTGTTATGCACGGTCACTAAAAACGTTTTTATTGCAATACGCGCAGCTAGGATCTGAGTATGTGAAATTTTACGCGTTTCCTTTTCATGTTTTGTTACGGATTATTTTTCGTGGTTTGTGCCATTGACAAATAAAAATAGCTTTATTTCTCAAATATTTATAATCTTTTACACCAAAACAAACTTTGCTACATTACATAATCACTGGAAAGCCTTGCATTAAAACGTAATTTAATTTATATCAATTTATTAATCAATTTAATTTAATTTACAATTTCAACATTAAAGATTAAATTTAATTCACTTTTACCAGAATGATATTCATTTAAATCAAGAATTTGTGGTATTATTCAACAAAATCATTGTTGATAACGCAATAACAACAGATTTGAAAAAAAATCATCGTGTGCAAATGGAAGCAAAGATGAAACTTAAATCAAATTTCAAGATTGTAATTTCATCAAAAATGTAAGTCAGTTTTTATATTTTTTTGCTAAGAAAATACTGGGCATTGGTTGTAAGAAAATAATGCATATTTTTTAATAAAAATAAACATTTCTTTTAAAGAAATTTTTTCATAACCTTTTGCCCTGAATGGATTAATGGGTTATGTGTCTGTTTGACGATAATAGCGCTTGATTACATCATAAAACTTGCTTATCGACAAACGATAAAGCTCCCTAAAATTGCTGCCTGCCATATTTAATTAAAGATTTTTCCTCTATTTACAACCCTTTTTAAGATAATTTAAAGTGCTTTACAAGTTTAAATTTCCTTCCAAGACTGTAAATCAATAAGTTGAATTGGTTTTGACTTCATCGAGATATGGAAAATAACTCGACTGAAAAAAAAACACAAACGTGCCAAAGGATATCTCTACTGAGTGTGAAAATGAAAGTTTGCTACTTTTAGACTAAATTAAAATTCACTCGGTTTTGAACTAATTTATTTTAATTTGAAGATGTAGGCGACTAAATTATATTTCCAATTATGAAGACAAAACGTGCCAAAAGATATTTGGGATAAGTGTGAGAATGAAATTCACTACAGTTGGTCTTAATAATTGATCATTAAAGTCATTTGATTTTGAAACACTTATTTCAATTTCAAGATAAAGACCATATTAGATTTTCTTATATGCTTTTATATACATCATCATTCATCACACATGTAAGCCATATTTGGCATAATATAGAAACGTCAAATGGGCGACACTAAACAAACATGTTATCAATATTTTGAACATTTTGATCACTGCTTAAGCTTTTAAAATTTTTAATGGATTTTTAAAGAATGATAAAACATATAATCTTAATATGATACTATTTTCATCCCATTGTTTTTAATTCCATTTAAATTTTATTAAACTTAAACAATAAGCATGATGTTAAAGAAAAAAAAAGAAAAAAATCTTTATTCAGTAAATACATTTTTTCAAAGTCAAAATTAGTTGGAATTTTATATTTTAATATCTGTTCCCCAGGTTTATCTGAAGACGATACTTAAACTGTATGTTCCTTAGAAAAACTGTGTTGTGGTTCGTAAGAGTTGAGTGGAATAATGGTGTTTTACGCCCAAGTCAAGATTTTTTCACTTGTTTCGAGGCGGTCAGTTCTGGAGTGGTTAGGAAACCGGAATACCCGGAGAAAACCACCGACCTTCGACAAGCGAATTGACAACTTTTCTCACACTAGGATCTGTCCCGAGTGTGATTCGAACCCAGGCGGGGAGAGGCGTTGTGATCCGTAAGCGCTAGCTTTAGACCACTCGGCCAACCGAGGCCCCCTGTGTTTCGTAAGAAAGATTGAATTCAATACAACACATCGAAGCATCGTAAACATGGATCTTGAAGTGGAAAAATAAGATACATGATTTAAATATTCTTTTAAATTCCATTTAACTTTTAATAATCTTGAACAATAAACATGATGGTTGAAAAAAAGAAAAAGAAAAACTTCTTTATCCAGTAAATATAGTATTAAAAAGTGCAAACTAGTTTCAATTTGACCTGTTCCCCATGTTTTTTGAAGTAATACTGTATGTTCCTTAGGAAAACTGTTGTGGTTCGTTAGAAAGATTTAATTAAATATAAGACATCGAAGCATTGCAACCATGGATCTTGAAGTAATTGACGATAAACATTCACCTTATAAGAAATTAAGCCATAAATCATTGCTTTAAACGTGTCTGATTCCAGAAGTAATCTAGAAATTTAAACAGATTAATTGATTTTTCTAGTACAGTGTGATCTTTTTTATTTATTTATTTTTCCATAATTTTTTATTGTCCGGAACGTAGCAATGGTTTTTTTTTTTTTTTTTTTTTTTTTTTTTTTTTTTTTTTTTTTTTTTGTTATCCTGGTTTTCAATAGCTAAGGCTTTTATACAATGAACATTGTTTAAAAAAAATACCCGGGAAAAGTATAATTCTAGGTAGATCCATGTATTCCGTTACGACTGACTAAACCTCATATCTACAATACTATAATTATGTTTGATAAAAGAATCATAAACCTACAGATCATCTGGAGAGAGAGAGAGATGCATTTATAAAAAAAATGGCAATGCAAAGACGTCAAGCTTTTTTTATTTACTTATTTATTTTTTTTCCACATAGCTTCCTTGCAAAATGGTCTGAAATTTATCTTATATTATGTAGAAAACTTGATAGTTATAAAGACAGACTTAATTCATAACTGCAGTTGTTGTTTTTTTTTTTTTTTTTTTTTTTTTTTTGTATTTTATCGCCAAAGGAAGTTTTCTAAATGAAAAATTCATTTAACCCCCCCCCCCCCAAAAAAAAAAAAAAAAAGAAATGAAAATAGTCTCCATTCTAAATCTCTAATTATATCTCTGGTAAAGCTAGAAAATTCAATATAATTCTCATATAAAAGCTTTTGGTATGAAATTTACAAGACAAATCGCTTGTGTTAAGCAGGATCGGAAGAATGGTAATATATCATTCGATATCTTTTAATCTTATGTGAAATTATTTGGTAATATTTATTTCTTTTTTAAAGGAGGGCGGAGTCATGTAATTAATTGCAATAGACAGAACTGAAATTATCGCATCAAAAATCCATTTTAACAGCGTTCATGTTTATTTGGGGGAAAATCTGTATGGGTGACAGAAACTTTTTTTTCGTTTAGTAGATATAATTCAGACTTATTATCGGTATAATAATTAATATATGTTGTTTTCTATCGTTAAAGGAATTTGATTTTTATCAAATGGATGAAAATGTAACGTCTCATTACATAAACCAGTTTTGTGACTTTCGGACTTTCGGACTTTCGGGATTTTATTAGCCCCTCTGTGCGATTTTCATGCAAACATTGACGTCCATCTTGCCGTCTTCCCAATTGCCACCCTTCTTAGTCTTCTATGACAAGTTAACTAGATAAAATAATTATCCAATCACAAGGTAACATTGTGTTGATGGTTTGTGTATAAGGACACTAATTTATTTTTCATCTGCATTTAATAATTAATGGTAAAAAATAAACATCACTGGTATAGGACTAACACATAGATGAGGTATACATACTTCCGGTAAAAATTTCGCATTGACATTCGAATGTACAAACAAACTTATTTGGGGTGTAAAAGCAAAAATTTCCTTATACATGCTATTACTTTATCACACATTACGCTAACAAAACTTAAAAGATTAAAATAAGACCAGTTGCTAGACTTATCAAATATTTTTTTTTTTTTTTAAATACGAACTTTTTGAAAAAAACAACTTTTTTAAAATAAGAAAATACAAAAATCAGCAATGTAATTTAATAATTTAATCGTAACAAACGTCACATAAAAAGTGTAATAAATAAATAAATAAATAAATAAATAAGAATTATAAAAAACGGTAAATGGAGAGTATCAAGCTTGAAACATCATGACCTATTGAATACATTGTATGTACGAGTTACATGCAGTTTGATGGGGTTCTAAAAAGATACCATGAAAAATAACATGAAAGCGATTTGTAATGCAGATATTTGTATCTGAAAAACACGAAGTTTACAATAGACAAAGCAACCAAGAACAAGACACATTACGAGTGATAGATAAATAAAATAGCCATTAAGACAAGGCAAAAATACCAGTAATATACATATTCCAATTTTAATTAACCGAATGTTTTTGGAAACAGAACATTTAGAACATTATCTTTCAAGAAAGAGTATTCAAATTATGGCTTTCTAAACAGTGAAAGCTATCATATTTTTGCCAATGACATGCGTATCAACACATAACTTTTCTGCAAAATTTTAAATTCTATAATCTATCTGAAATATAAAAAATCTGCATTTGAAATCGAAAGAATAAATTTCACTAAATTAGATTTAAATAAACATTGATCAGAGGTCAATTAATAACGCTTTTAACTGAATCTTAATTAATTTTTTTTTTTTTTTTTTTTTTTTTTTTTTTTTTTTTTTTTTTTTTTTTTTTTAGGATCACTCATTACTTTACTAAAATCATTCTATATTTCTATTAAACATAATGTTACATATTGACTTGAATTTCGATGTAACGATGATGATGAAAATTAACAGCGCGGAAAACATCTGGAATTCCTTATCAAACGAAGTGGAAGCATTGCAAGACTTGAACGAAATCCGTATTATTTTGAAACATTAAATTAGTGGCAAGGGCTAAATATTGATGACTTAGAAGTCATGTCATGATTCTTGCATGCTAATCTTATAAAGCTATTTAAAAGCTTAATGGAAAATAATTGGATATAATTTTAGTAAATGGAAGTTTTGGAGATATAATGTATTTTGTCAATCTTCATCATACAGCATAAAATTGATGGTTGATATTCACTCAATCGTATTATGAAAGTCTTTATTAAAGAACTTGAAGAAATTCCTCCTGTGTTCCCGAGATATCTTTTGTTAAAGATGCATCGGACATGAAACTTCTTAGAAAATGCGAACTCATAAATTTAGCTTCTTGTGATTGCTGTTGTATCTAATTTCAGTCTATTATAATTCACATTTTAGATGATTAACCTTTTATCAATTTCAAAAGTTAGGACACGTTAATGTTGAAATTAATGTCAACCTCGTTGAAACAAACTTTAAATCCCAGCTTTTTTTTCCAAAAAGTGACTCAGTAAAGCGATATTGCTAGAATATCTAGTTACATGTAAGATGATGCTCGACAACATCATCTTGTCAAATTCTCTTGATGACCATCTCAGGTTTGATTCAACTGTTGTCACGCAGCGATACGTAATTTCACAATCCACAATTAAGGAAAATAATTTAATTTCTAAATTCCGTGACACCATACTGCAATACAAACACAACGAAAATGCACGTGCTTGTTTTTCATGTTATACTCCAATAAACTACGCATCCATAGCAACGCTAAAAGTGAATGGCGTGACGTACGGCTCTTTCCATTTCATTGGCTGAAATTGTTTGTTGATGATAGTTCCAACGCGGAGGAATTTTTTCAGTAATAAAAAACTTAATAAAAATAATTTTTTTGAAATTAAATGTTAAGGGGTAAATTGTGTTTTAAAGAAGTTTATGGAGTCATAACATAAAAACGGTGTGCACACTATATAAGTATTAACCATTTGCTTAAAATTTATTTTATTTTCATTTTTCAGTTTGTAAACATCTACAGACCGGTGTATTCATGTTGTTTGGGTCAAAGATGTTTCAATCAAGGGAGATAATTCAGTCGTTTACACAGAGATTACACATGCCATACCTAACAACGAATATAGCAGAAACTGCATTAAGTAAGGGGCCTTATGAAATCCATCTGAGACCATCAGTTACCGAAGCTTTAAGCGACGTTATAAAACATTTCAAATGGAAACAAATTCATTATGTTTATGATTCTGACGCAGGTAAATATAATGTTCATTCTGTATATATATATATATATATATATATATATATATATATATATATATATATATATATATATGTGTGTGTGTGTGTGTGTGTGTGTGTGTGTGTGTGTGTGTGTGTGTGTGTGTGTGTGTAAAACTTTATAACATACATAACAATCACAATTTGGTATAGAAAGATAAGGAGAAAAAAGGAGTACTTTGTTTTGTTCTCTTCATTACTCTTTGAGTCACGTGTTTTTGTGACAGTGAACTATGCAAAACTTTCATACAAAATCCAATAAACGTTAGTTTGTCATTTTGACTCTTTTTATTCTAGTGTGTAAAGAAAAACTGGTATCTGCATCCGCGATTACAATGCAAACCTCTGCACAAAGTAACCAGTTGCCTCTAAAGTAATTTCATATGTTTAAACACAAAAAAGCTTATTTCTTCGTGTATACGACGCGTGAGTTAATTTTTAGTGATATTTTTTGGCTCGCATGTTTCCTTGGTTCAATTTTAAGACAAGGTGTTATTAATTTGCAAACAATGCAATTTCTTTTCAATAATCGCTATGATATTTGCAGTTGGTTCCATATTAACCAGTTTCGAAAAAAGTGTTTAATTTTCCGAAACGAAAATTCATCTTTTCGAGAACGATACAAATATGTCAGCTCTTTGTTCATCAAAACAATAATAATTAAGTACTCTATTGCATGATATCATCACCACAGTAAAGCTAAAATGGATGTTTTACACATACAAAAGCATTAGCGTTTAAATAGTTATATTGACTGGTTAAGAACATATATTTTGTGTTATATCTAAAATGAATTTTACACTTTTAAGGTATAACATTTAGAAAATGTATACTAGTATATGCTTTATGTCTGACACTTGAAGTGTTTGTCTACGCTTCGAGATAATTGCGACGCAAAATATTTTTAAAGATAAAATACAATAATCGTTTTATTTGAAAACTATTTAAAGTCTTCATTTAGTTCGATATTAACAAGTGCAAGTAAAACTTATAATTTCAGTATTCAAAAGATTTCCGTGAATTGTTTTCATTCTTTTAATACCGCTTAAACAGTAATGCAAGGGGATGCCTGGTGGCTTGTCGTTAAGTTCACATTGTTTTGTAATGTATAATTCCTGATGACTGGTAAGATAAACATCTCTAAATAAATTGAAAAAGATAAAAAAAAAATGATTTTTTTTCTTTTGTCATATTTTCAGTTACGTTCCTTTTTTCGGAACTTTTTTGTATTGTTAATACATGTGTAATATGCACCAACCTAATAAGTCTTTCTTAATCTTAATACATTTAAAAATGTTCTTGAATCCTTATATCATTAATGAGTGGTTCAAATGGACTTGAGTAAAGATGATTCAATTTCCTTCTTCTAAATTAAACATTATAAATCAAGAAGCTTTAATACTTCAATATGTTCAAGAATGCCATTTTAATGAAATGAAATAAAATAAAATTAGGAAACAGAGAACGGGAAAACAGAATCGAATATTATCAATTATAAATGTTACAATAAACAAAAATATTTTCCGAGTAGGCTTAATGTGTTCTCTGTCAACATAACATGCGCGTTTGTTGATGAACTAGCAAAATGCTTAAAGGGTAAAAAAATATTATTACATTGATTCAATTATGCAACTTGATTAATGTTTGTACGATGGGAACAATATCCTTTCAGCTTATGTTGATCTTACTTATTTAGTTATAAACCTAAAGTATACACACCAATGGTCTTATAACTAAATAAGTAAAATATTCACATCAGCAGAAGGAAGGGGGTTGTAGTGGCCGAGTGGACCAAAGCGGATCATTGTGTCTGTCATCGCCTGGGTTTGAAACCCACTCGGGACAGATCAAAGTATTAGAAAGTGGTTTTCTCGTGGCACTCCAGTTTCCTTCATCATCTTAAAACTGCCTACCTCGAAAAAAGTGAAAGAAGAATCTTGACTGGGGCATATAACACCATTACTTCACTCCATTCCACTCCAATCACTCGACTCCACTCAACAAAAGCATATTACATTTGCGTTTTTAGACACCTGGTTGTGAAATATATTCGGGATAGTTCAGTCAAGTTAAAGTACATTGTACTTGTATTTATAAGTAAAATAATAGCTACTAGTTTTGTGCGTAAGTTTATCATTCTTTTGTGGGTTTTATTATACGCAATGGCATTTTTTAAAAATCTGTGAACGGCAAATGCGCTGCAGACATTGGTATCATATGATGTAAAGTTCAATTACAAGTAAGCCAATTTGTGTTTTTTAAATAAGACAGTTTCTTTCAAGAAAAAATATAAATTAAAAATAAATATATCAATCAATCAATCAATAAAATAAAATAAAAGAAACAAACAAACACATACAAATAAAAAAATTAATTAATTAATTAATTAATAAATTAATTAAAAAATTGATAAACTGATAAAAAATAAATGAATTAATAAATAAAGAAAAATAAATAAAGAAATAAATAAATAAAGGAAAAATAACAAAAGGAGTTGCCTTGATCGTATTCCATGCCGCCTGGTGATAAACTGTAAACAAAGTTATCTTAGGAAATTGGCTTTTAGCTGATAAAGCTTTCGTACAATTCAGTTTAGATTAACTTATTTCCTTTAGACGAATTTAAATTGTTGTAATAGGATGTTGTGTATAAGCTTTCTATTTTTACAATTGTAAAATAATTGTTAATGTCGCTGTGTTTGTGACAGTTAATTACGCAAATAAATAATGTATGGTTACTTAAATGATTTTAATAAAAATTGGTACTTTTCACTTTTTTCTGGCAAGATGTAACTGAAATATTCTGCGCATATTCGATTACGATTGATACTATTGGTAATCTCTGTTTCCATGTTGTATTTTAAATACCAAAATGAGGATTGATGCCTTAATCTTCGTTTCACGTCGTACGCGAAAAAAAAGATCGTTTGTCATCTTGCAAATTAACCGTAGCTGTGAACAAGATGCTCACTTGCTTCTCGGTAAAAAAAATGTTACCAATCTTCCCAAAAAAATAGATTTTGTTCAAAAAACCGTGATACACTATGACAGTTTAATGGTCAAAATAAAGCTTTTCGGAGATTTGATTTTCGAAACACCAAAGTAACATTTATAACTATTGGATACAGAGGGCATACTTATCCTATCCAAATACCAGAGTTGTGAAAAGATGTATGAATTGTCTGTCTGTCTTTTACCTAGTTATTTGTATGAAATTTCACGCCAAATAGAGAAATATGAGAGAGAGAGAGAGAGAGAGAGAGAGAGAGAGAGAGAGAGAGAGAGAGAGAGAGAGAGAGATTCACTCAAATCACATATTAACTTTAGCTGATAAACTAGTTTTGTAAATCATGTTTTAGATTTTCGATACGGCGGTTGTGCTTGATTAAATCCTATCCGTTTTCATTTGTTACAGCACATACTGTTTTAGAATACAAGGCTGTGATGATTTATATGTTTAATCAAACTCCATGTTTTCTGCAAAGAAAAAACTCATAAATTATAATTTTAACCATGTGAAATAATTATAACTGAAGACAAATCGATACGCTTTAATCATTCATTATTCTAGGTAATGAGAAATAATGTTGTTTAAAACTAAAATCTCGGAGAAAAAATTCAAATTGATCTCGTAAACCATGAGGAAACGGCTTTTGTTTAAATTATTGATGATAAATGCTTAAAAGCAAGTAATGGACAGATTACGGTATAATAGACCATCATGTTCAATTACAAATGTTGAGAAAATTTCTAGGTTTATGACTAATAACGAGGCAAGATATCATTACAGACGCCTTAATATATAGATTATAATGAAGGGTTTACAAGATGCTTTCTACAACGTTGTAATTATCTATCAAAATGTATCTCCTTGTCTGGATAGCTGACCTTTAAGCTTCCAGTATATTTTGGATTAGATAGGATGTTTTTTTGACATTAAAACGTTATAAAATATCAATCTTGGTTGGAAAGCCGCAACTTGATGGAAAGAATAAGAAAAACGTCTATTAAAATCCGTCAATTAGGATATATATTACTTCGGTTTCCTGAAATGTAATCACATGTATCGTGATTCGGATACCATAAAATTGTTGCAACTACATCCGATTTAAAAAAAAAAAGAAAGAAAAACTGGCTTGGCTTTAAATCGATACAATTCCTTGCGCGTCTTTTTGAAAATTTTGAGACTGACAATTCTCTCTCTCTCTCTCTCTCTCTCTCTCTCTCTCTCTCTCTCTCTCTCTCTCTCTCTCTCTCTCTCTCTCTCTCTCTCTCTCTCTCTATATATATATATATATATATATATCTTTTATTTTTTATTATTTGTTTATTTTATGTATAGAGTATCTCTCTCTCTCTCTCTCTCTGTCTCTCTCTCTCTCTCTCTCTCTCTCTCTCTCTCTCTCTCTATATATATATATATCTATATATATATATATATATATATATATCTTTTATTTTTTGATTTTTTATTTATTGTTTATTTGATGTATAGAGTATCTCTCTCTCTCTCTCTCTCTCTCTCTCTCTCTCTCTCTCTCTCTCTATATATATATATATATATATATATATATATATTTTTTATTTTTTATTTATTTGTTTATTTTATGTATAGAGTATCTCTCTCTCTCTCTCTCTCTCTCTCTCTCTCTCTCTCTCTCTCTCTCTCTCTCTCTCTCTCTCTCTCTCTATATATATATATATATATATATATATATATATATATATATATCTTTTTATTTTTAATTTTTCATTTATTTGTTTATTTTATGTATAGAGTATCTCTCTCTCTCTCTCTCTCTCTCTCTCTCTCTCTATATATATATATATATATATATATATATATATATATATATATATATATATATATATATATATCTTTTTTTTTATTTATTTGTTTATTTTATGTAAAGAGTATTACCTATTGGATAATACATAATTTACCTAATTACTCATTATTTTTTACCGTCCTATTTTTGTGGTGTTGATATGACATGTGTTTGGAAATAAATTTATTGTTTGCTTATTGAAAACATACACTTATTTGTTAATCAAATTTTCAACCAATGATATTCAGCACACATATTTCCATATTATATACGGCTTTACGTTGTAGTCTTTACAGTGGTGATCATTTTGTCTGTAATACAGTGACATCATCAATGATTTCAATTCGATTCATTTTCGAGTACTTTTTAAATATTCTTACTTCGGAACGTAAGCATAGATATGAGGTAAAATTATTACAAATTTGGCTGAAGTTCGTCATGAAAAGAACACACACACACACACACACACACACACACACACACACTATTGCTTCTACTTTACCACTTAAATACAAGAAAGTGCATTTTAAAACAAATTGTCTAAGAAAATTGGTTTTTCTTATTGAAATCCCATGCTAGATCTTACAAATCCCCAAATGCATTAAGCCAAGTTATGAAGTATTTACTTTGTTTCAGTTAAAGTTTTAACATTGGAATTGAAATATACTATATGCAGATTACATATAGGATTCCATAATAGCCTTAAATGTTTCAACCATGTAATTTCCTATTCTTAATCCATATGATAATGATCAGTTCTATATGTTTTGTATTCCTTATGGACCACAATCCTGTGATTATATTATAGAATAGACATTTTAAGAAATTACAAAATCAAAAATCATCATGGTTTGTTTATTAAAAAATTATAGTTTGTTCATTTAAAAAGCTTTCAAATAACAAAATGATTGCAAGTGTCGTTGTAGAAACGTCAACGCATCCTACAAATCGATGTTCTTTTAGACGGTTTGCAAAAAAATACACAAATCAACAATGACGTTCACTAATAAATTGAGAGTGATATGACTTTTTATGCCTTATACAAAGGACAACAGTTGGTAGTAAATAATGTAAATAAATGATCTTTGAAAGGTCACGAACAATGTCTGGACATACAGCAAAATTTCATAATACTTAATATTGGCCTACCCAGAAGCTGACATATATTTCAAATATGGTACTATATAAGTATTTATATTATCGTGTATTATATTTAGCGCTCCCGAGGGTTTCGATCATTTAGCGTGTATTAATATTGGCGCCCAAATTGTTTTGCCTTATACAGGTGAGCTAAAATTAATGTTGAAGTGTATTAATAATGGCGAAAAAAAAATATAAACCAAAAGCGCCGATATTAATACACAGCCAAAAAGTACTTATACAGTATATGGTTAGGTATGGCTTATGACTGATAACAGTTTATCAAAAGTTCTTGCAGATGATATTTCTAATATAAGTTAAAAGGGACTCAATAACTTATTCAGCGGACACCAATTTAAGTGCATAAAAATGACTAAAAATTCATCGTTTATATGCATCATTTACAGATTGATTAAATAGTTTGCATTTGTTTAGTAGCTAGTATATACAACTTACACGGATGCAGATAATAAGAGTCTTTTTTCCCATTCTCGGAACATTTCAGTACTGAATAACAGTGGCTTAGATGCAAAAATTAAGTTAAAACAATACTATTTAAAATGGTTGACAAGTATAATGAAATATCTTGAATCATGAGTTTGTATTTAGCTTGATAGTTTGGTTCGTAAATTTTAAAAATATATGACGACTATGGCCTATGTTGGAGGTCCAACACGATGGGAGAGATCGATGTCCGACAAAGTGTTGTCCAAGTTGGAACATTTAGCGATTTCAAGTCAAAGTCATCTTTATTTTCCGCTATACCAGCGCTATGAATAGAGTTGCGCCGACTATATTGTTCCTGTTAGTCATGCCACCCTTAAGTTTTGCGCTTTCAATCCTTAATGTTACATTTTCTGATTTTATTGCAGTACTTTCAGATGTTAAAGAAGTTAACTTCTGCTCAAGTTGGTCGAACCTTTCAGATATTTTTGAATGAACTATTTGGTTAACATCCTTAATAATTATTATTGCAATTTTTTATAACTAGATACAAACAAGTATTTTATGACACCAGCAATTTTGAGAATTTCTGATTCAATAAGTGAACTCATGTCGAGTGCCGGTTCAGTGGATTTAACTTCGTTACACTTTTCAGTATTTGTGTGCCTACGAAGTCTTCAATTGTTACGTTTCTGAGTCATTAGAGAGATTCATATTTAAACACCATTTATCTCATAAGTATTGAGTTAGATACTTGCAACATTGAATGTCAGGTCTCATTAGATCAATATCTATTTCACTTCTTTATCTCAAGTTTCCGATTTCTGACACGTTTCTTATTTCTTTTGCCAATAATGAATTAATGCAACTTTACATTGTATAGATGAGTCAATTTTCAGGATTTTACTATTTAACTGAAAAAGTTCTTTTAGACAAAAGTATTTTAGTCGTTTCATCATTTTTTCATATATTACGGTGCAAGTTTTGTTTAAAATTCCTATTTCTCCACAATTTGCACTTGTTAAATTTGCTTGTAGTTTATAAATATAAAAATTTGAAAAAAAGAGAAGTTGTGGTTATTATTTTGTTTACACAATACTATTGATTTAGAACAACTTGGGACTATAAAAAACGTCCTAGAAAGCTAGAAAGCTAGGTCATAATGTTCAATTATTGTTTTTTGAAAACTTGTGTCTGGAATTAAGATTATCGATCATGCAAACAGTACGAAATATGTCTTCAAATGCTCAATACTTTCTTGAGATAAAGGTTTATCATAGCGATCCCCAATACTTATCATCTAGCTTCAAATGAGTTTACGTGTTTTAAGATTGTATTAGTTTTGAAAACACAATCGCAGTCTGTGGGGTTTTGTTTACAACAATACTGTATGAGATATAAAAAAATTCCAGACATTTTTTTATGGAACGCAAAAGGTTAAACGGTCCTATAAATGTATTTTGTTGTAACAAAAAACGGGATATTTTAAGATTAAGAGTTGAGTAATGGTGTTTAACGTCCAAGTCAAGAATATTTTACTTATATCGAGACGTCGCCAGCTATAGGCGAAAGTGCAGAAATTTTGCCTGTGCGTGGCGATGATGTCATTTTACAGCAAGGTTCTTTATCGTGCCACGTCTGTGACACGGGAACTCGTTTATTTTAAGTTCCGATCCGAAAGAACCGTGACTTTCATTTCGTAATGCCGAGTGCTTGGCGAAAGAACAGTCACTACCCACTTTAAAGTCTTGGGTCAGACCCGGCCGGGGTTCGAACCCACGACCTCCCACTTACGGAGCGAGCATTTAAGATTAAGATGTACTAGAATAATATATACGTACATGTATGTATTAAGACTTATTGGTGAAATCATAATAAAACTGAAAAGAATATGATAAAAGCGAACAAATATGTAATGTGAGTCTGAAAATGAACGAATGTGTAATTTTTTATGTAAGCCCGTCATTTCATTCATTGGCTGTTATGGCATTTGATTGCAATAAAAGCAATATGAATATTGTTGTTTACATTCATTTTTATGATGGTGTCACCTTTAAATGGTCATTTGAATACAGTGTGTTGTTCTAAAATATTTTATCACACACAATCTCAAATTTTTAATGTGCGTATTTAGTATTAAGAAATACCCAACAAAACTTACTAAGATTTAAAAATTTTAAAACGTACCTTAATCATTAATGTTTATGTCTTTTTGGCTTTCTATTTGAATATTTGCAATAATCTTATTAAGATGTTTCTAGGGATAACGGTTTATGGACCAGTGCAAGATACAGCTAAAATGATAACAAAACAGGCCAATATCTCGAATTTCATTGGAGATGTTTCTCTGGTCAGTGACAATGGAATTATTAACGGAAGTACATGTAGATAGACTTTCCTGTAAATTGAGCATCATTTTAATCGTTAAAATTACACGTGTTTTGTAATTTTTTTATAATACACCCATTTTAAAAATGCTGACAGGATGGTAATGCTTAACATATGTTAGTCTTCTTACAAGAAAAGTTGTATAGAATCAAGGAAATTGTAAAACCCGAAAAGTCAAAGTATATATGCTGGCTAAAACTTTCGTAAAATTCACAATTCTAAGACTCTCTTTTTTCTAAAACGATTTATGGATTAGAACTAGACACAGCTAAAACTTTAACAAAATAGGCTACAGTCTCCAATTTGATTGGAGATGTTCCTCTAGTCAGTGGCAATGGAATTATTAGCGGAAGCAGATTGACATTTTCTGTAAATTGAGCATCATTTTAATCGTTAGAATTATATGCATTTTGTATTTTTGTAAAAAAAAAAAAATGTTGTCTAGTTAAAAATGCTTTACAAATGTAAGTCTTCTTACATCCGTTGTTTAGGATCATGCAAAATGTAAAACCTGAGACAAATTGTATAATACCGTCTTAATCTTTCAAGAAAAATCAATATTAAAACTCTCTATAGCGCTGAACAATCACACAAATGTTTGAAATAAAAACATTTTAAAAGTTTATTTGCTTCACACTGTATTAACAAATGTTTAAGAAATCATTGGAAGAATATTCAAATAACTCGTAAAAAATGTTTACGCCCATTTGAAAATAAAACGTTTTGTAATGAAAAGACAAAATAATACAGGACAGTTTCAACCTGCAGAAGAGAATAAATTCAACTGAATCAATTTTGGAATTTAGAATTTGAGTTTAACATTATTTGCTCATTAATGAGTCGGGAAGAATATTTCACGCTGGAAGTATATTCTATATCACATTACACTAAAATTTTTTAACAAAGATAAAGTGAAGTAATTGGTGTTTTAGGCCCCAATCAAGATTCATTAAACTTATATCGAAGTAGTAAGTTTTGGAGATGGTGGAGAAAACCAGCGTGTCCATAGAAACCCATGAAAACCATGGGATTCGACAAAAAGATAACTTACTTTCTCACACTAGTATCTGCCCGAGTTGGATTCTATCTTGGCGGTGAGAGACACTGTGAACCTTAGACTTTAGACCACTCAGCCACAGAAGCCCTTATAGCACAGATAAAACATGTTTTTATTACCACAAATAACATGTTGCGCAGTTGAAAAACTGCAACATATATAGGTTGTTGTGCATTATTCAAAGTGTTTAAATGCGCGCGCATTCGAAAACTGAGTAGCGGTTAAAAACTTTATCCTCTATTTTTCACCAAGCCTTTTTTTGAAATTTCAGGACTGGTAAGACTACAAGAATTGAACAGATATTTAAAAGACAACAAACCACCTATACTAATCAAGAAAATGAGGAGAATTCGAGATATCACAAATGCCCATGAAGAATTGCGTTATCTGGACAAGAGTACCAGTGATGAAGAAACCAAAAATATTGTACTAGATCTAGATTTCGAGTCCTCGTATTACACAGTATTAAGACAAGTATGTATGATAAATTTTAAAGCTATTTTGATTAAAAAATAATTAGATTCGACTTTTAGGCCCTATAAAACTTCCAATAAATGTATATCGGAATGATTAGTCTTAGGATGGCGGAGGAAACAGGATTGATAATAGAAAAATAGACGAGCTAACAGATATTTTTTTGACAATCTGATCTACGTCAAATTAGATTAATAACACAAAATAAAACAACTGTAATGGCAAATTTGCAAATAATAATAATAATAATAATAATAATAAACAAAAATTTTAAAAAATCTAAAATAAAAAACAAAACAAAACATAACATAACAACCCCCCCTAAAAAAACAAAAAAAAAAAAAACAAAAAACAAACAAACAAACAAAAAAACTGTCACGAGTTTATTTCTTGATAATTGATAATGATTATAAATTAATTTTTAGACTGAACTTGCTATCCTCTGATATTTTGTCCAACAGTTTTCTCTCTCTCTCTCTCTCTCCCTCTCTCTCTCTATATATATATATATATGAACAACAGCTGACAGCTATCGGCTTACTAAGAATTATATTTGTCTCTCAAGACAGCATAAATAAAGTGATTTTAATTTCCTCTGAAAGAAAACATCAAGAGATAATTGTTTTTTTTGTGCTAGCTGAGATTTTTATATGATTTCTTGAAGTAATTAAATTTGTCATGGTGAGTACACTTTACCACAAAAATAGTATTTCACACTGGGAATGAATTCTGATCATTCTTTTAACAATTATTTATAATGCCAATTAAGTGCATGATTGACTGTCATTTAATAGCTGTTAACATATACTTGTCCATATTCCGAGATAAAATCGATGTGAATAAGATATTTATCATCCACGAATAAAATCCAACCCATGACAAAAAGCTTATATCTTGGTATAAAAGTTTTGTAAACCATCTTTTGTATGTGTTAATATAAATGCACATTTAAACTGTGTATATGTCAAGATATTTGCCGTTTATATAATTGGGATTAGATTTATCTGTTGCTTCTAACCAATTTATTATGTGCTTCATCTGTTTGTTGTGTTATTTCTTTCAGATTCGTGAAGTAGGAATGAACAAATACGGATACAAGTATCTTTTGGCAACTCTGGTTAGTGTTGATCTGTTGACGTTTGCAAATATATGATAAATCAAATCTGAATAGCTTATTAATGATGCAAATAAGTAGTGTCATGTCCATTATTTTTCTGAGTGAAGTAATAACAAATTGTCATGTCAAGTTACATTTCTTTGAGTGAATTAATGACGAAAAATCTTGTCAAATTCATTTCTTTGGGTGAATTAATGACGAAAAATCTTGTCAAATTTCATTTTTTTGAGAGAAGTAATGACGGAAAATCTTGTCAAGTCCCATTTTTCTGGGTGAAGTAATGACGAAAAATCTTGTCAAATTCCATTTCTCTGAGTCAAGAAATGTCGAAAAATCTTGTCAAATTCCATTTCTCTGAGTATGGTAATGGTGTTTAACATACCGTTCAAGATTCTTTGAATATTCTCGAGGCGTTCATTATAGTGGGGGGGGGGGGGGGGTCGTCGACTATCGATAAAAATGGACAAATTGATTGCTTAGTCGTTTTCAAATCTAGATGAGAGAGACAAAGTGATCTGCAAGTGTAGATTTCAGACTACTTTTGAAGATGTTCAGTTATTTTCCTATTAAGAGAAAATCGATTTGCAATAGTTTGTTCTATAGAAAGTAACTAGACTCATTTTTTTAAGATTAAGAAAATTAAAAAAAAAAAAAAGAAAAAAAAAAATAGCTTAAGATTCGTGACTTATCTTAAGAGAGTCACATATATTTTAGGGTTAAGCTGAATAAAAGCAGGATAAAAAGTAAAAATAGAGAGACAAAAACACGATTATTGACTTATTTAATACTTACATGCAACAGAAAACTAAAAAAAGTTTAGCAATAACTTAATTGGTTACATTACAGTAAATATGATACAACCAATACACATAAATGTATACAATATTAAGAAAATACGTATAATTTTGAAAAAAAAAATGATGATGATGTATAAATGCCTTCTTGTGTGTATAAACTAAAAATCAGGTTCTCCATTTTAACAACAAAATGAAATAACTATATACACAAACGGCTTATGCAAGTTCATTAAAAGAGTTAAATCTATCTTTAAAAAAGTTGAAAAATAAAAATGAAAATAAAAATTAGTTTAAATGAAAATCAGTCAATTTAACACTGTTTTTATTTATTTATTATTTTTATGTATTTATTTATTTTTTATTTATTTATTTTTTAATTTTTTTTTTAATTTTTTATTTTTATTTATTTATTTATTTTTTATTTTTTTGTAAATTTTGTTTTTAAAGTGTTTATTGTATTTTTTACTGGCCAACATCTCTATGTAGTTCGTTTTTTGTTCATCTATCAAGTATGCAGAACAACATTGAATTATTTACTACAAAATTACGTATAAATTGTGTGTTTTTAAATCTACTTTATTTATTTATTTATTTATCTATTTATTTTTTAGGATTTTATTAATTTGGACCTGGAAAAATTCAAACATGGTGGTGTTAATATAACTGGTTTTCAAATATTGGACAACGATTTAAAAATAGTCAAAACTTTTAAAAGGGGGTGGAAAGATTTGCCGTCAAATCTCTGGTATGGAGCGGGATCAGAAAGACTACAGGTAAAAATGTTTATAAAAATGAGCACAAATTCATTTTGACTGCTACAAGTAAATTTATAGTACATCTTAATGTTTATTGAGACTTCGCATCAGCAACACTGGGCTTTGCTTGAATTATATTAATCATGCTATAAGAAGCGTTGCAAAAAGTTTCTTTTCCAGTACGCTTAATTTTTGGTTTCCAAAAGAAACACCAGACGTCGCTATTTAAATGGCAGATATTTCATTGAACATTTCATTTGCAATGTACATATAAAAGGAATATATATGACACGCCACTGTATTGAAATTGCTGGGTATTGTAAAGTATACTTCCGAGCTTTCAAATATTTAAATATTAAAAACAAATGCGTCGTTTGTAAGTCTTGGATAATTTTTGATTTCTCAATTTTTCAATTTTCACTGGACTTGTTTTTGTCGTGTAATTGATTCATCTTCCATAAGTATATATCTTTTATAACTTTAATTTCAAAAGCAATTTTCATATTCATTTCGATATTTCATCACAAGGTTGATGCGGCCCTTGCCTCTGATGCAGTTAACGTGATAGTAAACGCTATCAATCAGATGCTAACCAATAATACATCGATATTAAAAACTACTTTCCGAAGAGGAGACGTGTACAATTACAACCGGACCAGGGGTATTCCGTGTTCAGAGAACGTGCCATGGATGCATGGTCAAGAGCTAATCAAACAAATAAAGCAAGTATGTTACCAAGATTCGGTATACTTTATTTAATTTGTGTATTAAAGTAAACAAGGGCAGTCATTTATTTCTAGATACAGTCAAACTTCGATTATTCGAAGTTTAAGGGTCTTCATTTTAGGTTCGAATAATCGGGGGGTTCGAATAATCGAATAAGTTAATTTGAAACTTCAAACCTCGATCTACCGTACGTTATCTTAAGATACAACAGTATTCTATTGCACAATGAAAGTGTTTTATCGGTGTCAGTCTATAATGAATAATGTCATGACCTATCATGACCTATCATGATTAATTTAATAAAAAAAAGAAATATAAATTTTATTTCTATAAAAATAAAAAATTAATACCATCTGGTACAAAATCAAACATACCTGGTAATACATACGACACAGTAAGAACAGCCATCCAGAGAAAGTACACCATGCTTTTTATGCACGTAATACACGTTTTTATGATTTTACAGAATTTTAAACGAAAGGAAACGGAACAGGTCTATAAAATTTCTAGAATTGAAATGTGAATAAGGCGGAAAACTGTCTCTGTCAACTCTATTACAAAATAATGATTTTTTTTTAATTCCCCGACTAGGCTATGTAAAATATCAATGCCTTTTTTTTTTTTTTTTTTTTTTTTTTAAATTTTATGATGGTAACCGTGGTCAACAGAATTCTTTTTATCGTTTACTTGAGTATCGCTACACACGTGCAGCTCATTTTCTATTACCTGGGATTATAATTACTGTTTGATTGAATAATTACGATTAATTTTTGCGACTGATGATCAACATGGCTTACGATGGACAATACATGGCGTACGCATGTCTACAAAATGACCATCAGTTACGCTTGGGTAACATAAACGGGTAAAGGTGAAACCATACTTGTTTGTATTAAATTGTACAGGTGAGAGTTGTTTCGTTTTAAAAATGAATGAAAATGTCAACTTCGAATTTTTGGGGGTAAATTTCTACTGAAAAGTCTAACTTTCGAATTTTTGGGGGTATATTTCTACTTAGGACTCAAATTAGGTTCGAATTATCGCGGGTATTCGAATTACGAAGTTCGAATAAGCGAAGTTTTTTGCAGGGCGGTCGGGACCTACGGAGAACTTTGAATAACCTAAGGTATTCGAATAATAGAAGCTCGAATAACCGAAGTTTGACTGTAATTATCTAAATGTTAAATTATTTGTACCTTTCCTTAAGCAACGGATGAAGCAAAAAGCAGACTCAAATTAAAATGTATAAATATAAGTTATGATTTGTTATATATATATATATATATATATATATATATATATATATATATATATATATATATATATATATATATGCTCTGACAAAGCATTTGCCCTGTATTCCACTGGACCATCTGAAAAAATTTACTCATATATACCCATGACCTCCCAGTCATGAAGCAGATGTTCTACCACTGAGCCACTTAGGTGGTATCAACGGAAAAGTTTTTATGCTATAGTAATACAATATGTTTATTTTTTTTCCCTTTTTTATGTTATACCTGATGTTCAACATTATGTGTTGTAATGACACCCAGAAACAATGATTGTAAAACTTCTTTGTTCTTCTATATTTTATATTTGTGTAGGCACAAACAAGTATGTTTTGTTTTTTGAGTAATTAACAAAAAGCTTGAGTGGACAATTTCAAATAGCAATGTGTTATTTTTTTCAGTCTGAACTAAATGGATTGACGGGGAAATTAAGATTTAATCACACCGGCTTCCGAACCAACTACACAATAGATGTTTTAAGTGTTGGACTTAACTATGGTCCTTTCAAGGTACGAGTTAATGATTTTGTAATTTTGAATTGGGGCATTTAGAAATGAAATTCACGGAGTCCCTCGGAGAAGGCCTTAAAAAACCGATGTTCTATGGCACGGCGGGCATAGCACGTCTAAGAATCTTCTCTACACATTGCCTCAAGCGCAAATAAAAGGTTACAATGTCTGCCGTATTACCTATAGCTGGTGACGTCTCGATATAAATGAAATATTCTTGACTGGGGCGTAAAAAATTAATCAAATCAAATCAAATTTTATATTGCAATGTACAATACTATACTACAATATTTTATTAACGTTATGTGGTATTGGGCAGATATTTATTCTTCGCCTAATATTTGCATGCAAGATATAATTGCTTCTATAGGTATAGTCTCTCATGGCCAATGTTTTGAGAGACTAGGAGTCTAAAAGTGATTCTTATTTGTGCATAAAACAACGCTTCGGTTATTCATTTGTAAAGGGTCTGCCTCGAGACCGAGAGTTCTTGAGTTCGAAGCCCGGCTGGTCATACATAAGACTAGAATTTAAAATACTGTTTCCCGCCTGTCGGTCAGCAATTTAGAAGTTAAAGTATCGACCGGTTCACCTTGTGTTAGGATAATGGACTTGGGATTTGTATGCGTGTCTTGGTCATACTGACTCCGTGAGCTACTTGTAGCACTTTATCAAAAGGTCGTCCTGAGTGCGCGCTAGTACAAGGCAGACCATAATACTCACTCGCATATCATACACTTACCTGAACATTTTCTTACTTTATTCCAATGAGAAAAATAAATTTGCTCTATTCGCCTATAGCTACAATAATTATATCAACGATTACACATTTCGTCTTTAAAAAAAAAAGGAAAATAACGTTATGCACATCTGCGACGAACATAACAAAAAATGTAAGCTGTAAAAGATTGTTATACCACCAATGACAAATCTTTTTTTTTTTTTTTTTTTTTTTTTTTTTTTTTTTTTTTTTTTTTTTTTTTTTTACAAAAAATAAATGGTAAACCCTTAAATATTGACAAAATCCTAAGTGCCTCGATAAAGATCTAAATAAAACCAGAAATAATTATGGTCGATAATTTTGCGAATTTTCTGCAAAATTTTGTTTCTAAAACTCTTTTTTTTGCATGAAGAAAATAATGTTTTCTTTTAATTTTATTTAATTCATTTTTTCATTTATTCAAGTATTTATTTATTTATTTATTTATTTATTTATTTATTTATTTATTTATTTATCACAATGCAATATTTCGATTCATATCTTGGTAGCATTACAGTGATATTTATATAACTATTATATATTTAATCAAGTGACCGTTTAATCTTTAAAACTTTCATATTTAGATATTTATAAATATTTATTAAATTCTGATTGATACAACAGCACCATTTGGTCTTATTTCACTCTGTTTCAGCTCGGACAGTGGGCTCCTTGGAAGGGATTCAATGTTTCTGGTGATATAGGAGATGTTGTAGAGAAAATACCCACAACAAAGAAAATAATTGTTACAAGTATATTGGTAAATATATTCATAAAGATTTTGTAATGAAGTATACTGCTGTCAATTTAAATAAAACCAGGACCAGTATTTAAAGTGGTAATATATCATTTTGCCTAGTTATCCAAACCAAAAGTATTTTTGTAAAAAATGACAACCTGTTTATATAAACGTACTGATATTTGAGTGTGTCGTGGTAGGTAGATCGTCGCCCTCAACGCACTCAGAAAGGTCAGTATATTCTTTATTATACCGAATGTCTTTTCCAGCTGTCTTTTTAACAAGAAATTGAAAAAAACAATCTTAAACAACAGAACGAAATAACGCATCTTTATGAATTTCATAGAGTTTAACGCCTTTTTTAATATCTGTTAATAAGTTTTCTTTTATATTTAGGAAGAACCGTTTCTTTTTGACAGAAATAAGGGTGGTGCGGCAAATTATGAGGGTAATGAGAGATATGAAGGTAAGTTCAAGAAAATGAGGGTATTTAAAACAACGCTCCCCCATGAACACAAACTTTGTTTCATAGTGAGCTTTATTATGCGCTACCCGCTTAATATTTTGTGCGTCGTCTTCAGTTGGAGTGGAGTTGAGTAATGGCGTTGAACGTCCTAGTCAAGAAAATTTCACTTATATCGAGACGTCGCCAGCTATAGGCGAAAGTGCAGAAATTTTGACTGTGCGTTACGCTGATGACATTATACAGCAGGGTTCTTTATGGTGCCACGTCTACCGTTAATTTTAAGTTCCCATCCGAAAGAAATTTCATTTCATTTCGTAATGCCGATGTGCTTGGCGAAAGATCAGTCACTACCTACTTTCAAATCTTGGGCCAGAACCGGTCAGGGTTCAAACCCACGACCTCCGACTTACGAAGCGACCATTCTACCAACTGAGCTACCGCAGTGGTTTTGTCTTCAGATGGAAGCAAGTTATTGTTGGTTCTTAATAGTACGAATGCTTTAATTCCTTAATTGCGTTAATACAGACAATCAATCATTATTTTGCTCCAAATTAATTGTTATATTTTCAATGATGCAATCAATACTTCGTTTTGTAGTTATGTCAATTTACATGCACATCTCACAAAGCATTTTATAAATGTTGGTAACTACCACATTTGCTAGCTATGACATTAAATAAGTTCTTTAGTAGTCTTTTTTCAACATAAAGGAATCGCCTCAATGCAGACCACTTGTATATCAGTTATAGTGAGAATAAGTAAGAGAAGTGTTCATTGAAATGAATGTCTTTTCACAATTATGGTTTAAAATGCAATTTCATTATTTGATCATGCTCATTTTAATGCAATTTCATCCTTGATTATATATTGTCATGCTGTTTCCATTTCACAATAAGATGCCATTTTTTTCTTTTATCAATTTATAATCTATTTTTTTTAACAGGATTTTGTGCAGATTTAATAAAATTAGTAGCTGCAAAATGTGGTTTTGATTATACGATCGTCCCGAATAAGAATAGTATATACGGAACGAAGATTAGCAATAACACTTGGAATGGAATGATTGGGGAACTTTTAGAAGGGGTGTGTAACTTACAATTCAAAGGCTTAGGTTTAATCATCTACGAGGGTATTTTAAACATGTCACTTGTTACATTCTCTGCTTAATATATATTTTTTAATTTTTAAAGCGTACTTGTAACGAGCTACTTCAATTGCTTATTACTTTCATTGTCATTTTAAAATGCACATAATGAACATGGCTATCGGTTCATGAATGTAGAATAAAACTGAAGTACCTAGGAAAAACAACAGACCTTTTACAAGCGAATTGACAAATTGGCGCATACTAAGAGCAAACAAAGTGGTTTTTAGTCATTGATGGATAGACAATTCATTTCTTTGATAAAAAGCTCAATAAGCATTTAATATTTCGACTAAATGTTTTACTGTAGATATGTTTGTTATCTTTTTTTTCAATATTAAACAAAATTGACCTCATATGTCTTGTTAATCTATTCCGGTTTTCATTTCCTTGTTTTAGAATGCAAGCATAGCTGTGGCACCATTAACAATAACAAAAGACAGAGAAGAGGTAGTAGATTTTTCAAAACCATTTATGATGAGTGGAGTAAGCATAATAATAAAGAAACCGGATAAACAAAAACCTGGCGTATTCTCTTTTATGAAGCCATTTTCATTAACATTATGGTTATGCATTGTGATTGGTTATGTAGTCGTTAGTTTTGGAATGTTTTTGGTCAGTCGATTCAGTCCTGCTGAATGGAAGAAAGTGAAAATTGATGACGCAACCGAATTTTCAAATAAATTTTCCTTAGCCAGCTCTTTGTGGTTTGCAATGGGATCATTAATGTTACAAGGAAGTGATACATGTCCGAGGCAAGTATGTTAACTTGATCTTATCTAATTATTTAAATAAGCTTCATATGGCATCTTGTTCAAATTTTCAATCTGTTATTCTACATGTATTTTATAATTTTATTTCAGGTTTTTTGCACTTGTTCACACTTACTCGCATTTGTCAAATCTCATATCAAGCCATATCTTATTTTCATGCTTTAGATTTTTCACAACCTCATCAGTATATATATCTTGGCATACAATTCGTTTGAGAGAATAAGTAAACGTTTGTTTCAAGATAAATTGATGTACATAAAAAGAAATAAACATGGAATTGTAACCCTCCAAATAGATTAGAAAAATGGGTAAATCCAGGGATATGAGTAGATTTCACAAATGCATTTAAAATTTGTAAATTTCTCTGTTATCATCTGGATATATAGAATACTTAATGTTTTCAAAATAGTAAAATAAATAGTTTGTGTGTCGGCAGCAGTGTAATCGACAGTTTTCTATGTCCGAGTGCGATTACTTCATTTTTGTAAAGGAAGATAACACAAAAGTACAGAAAACAGAGTTAAATACTTAATTGGCGCATATAATCTCAAAAAATTATAAATATAAAATTTAACTTTGTCGTTAAAACATTTTGTGAATAAATTGTATAAAAAAATTTCAGATCAGCAGCTGGACGTATTATTGGCGGCACTTGGTGGTTTGCTGTTCTCATTGTCATATCATCATATACAGCTAATTTAGCCGCCTTTTTAACGATTGAAAAAATGGTCACTGCCATAGAGTCAGCAGACGATTTAGCAAAACAAACTGAAATAAGTTATGGAACCCTTGACTCTGGTTCAACACAGGATTTCTTTAAGGTATGAACCTTTTTTCTATTCGACATAACCAATGTTTAGCTACAATTCAGTACTTCTGCAATCATATTATCTATAATAAAGCGAGGTATAGAAGAAAGAAATGTGTGAATGAACTAACATATTTAACAAAAAAGAAAATAATAACACGAATAAGAACACGTCACAACTCGGGCGTATGTTAAGAGATAAGACTGAACAAACGCGTATTAAGACAATTGATTTTCAAATCTGCTACATTGGAAAACAGATACAAAATTCAAAATACAAATTCAATACTCACTTTTTCTTTATGTAGTTTTTGTGTTAGACCACCTTATGTTGTTGATTACAGACTAACAATACAAAGATGTTGATGTATGTAAGGTATAGATAATACCTCAAACTACCGCTTTGAACTGCTTTTTGTAAAAGAGCATTTTAGCAAATTACATGATATCAGTCGACAGAAAAATCCGCTATCCTACCATGAAATCGTATAGAAATGGCAAGTTTCAATTAAAACCTAAACCCGATATTCATCATTTCTTTTTTATTTTACGTAGCATTCAAATGTGCCAACTTATCAAACAATGTGGAATTTTATGTCTACGTCACATCCAAGCGTTTTTGCAAAAAGTGTTGAAGAGGGTGTTGCACGAGTTAGAAGTTCTAAAGGAAAATATGCCTTTTTATTAGAATCCGTGTATAATGAATATATAAATAATCAAGATCCTTGCGATACAATGCAAGTTGGAGCTCCACTGAATTTGAAAGGATATGGTATAGCCAGTCCAAAAAAATCAGACTGGAGGTAAATATTTAACAAATATACCTGTTCAAATTTGCTGTACCATATTTGCACATTTCGAAAATCTATTCCTGATTGGTAACTGTTTTAGTGTAAAATGTATTGTTTTTGAGTGACGCAATCAATTTTAAATTCAAGAAGATTTGATTTTATCGTTAAAGCCATGTACTTTAGATATACAATGTCTATTAAGAGCTATCTAACGCAAAAGCATACTTCGTAATGCAATACCAAAAGCGACAATTTTTATGCCCATCACGGGAAAATAAGACGAAGAGCATTAAACTAACATTTAGAAATCCCTAATTGCGAAAATTCATAACTTTTATCAGGCACGTGGTATAATCAATTAACTAATCACAGATATATTTTTCTTTGCATGATAAATTTAAAAAATGCCTTAATACCGTATAAAAGCTTCTGTTTGTACGATGCGTAACAGGAAGAGGAGATCTCTGTTTTTAGTTTTAAATTGTGTATATTGAACGCTACAAAATACCATACTTTTGTTATGACACAGCACAAATTGTCATTTTAAGTTAAGTTAATATCCAAGAAGATAAACATCGTCTAAATAGATACCATGTCTAGACATGTTTTTTTTTTTCAAAACATCTTTTTATATTGAAATAGAATAGCATCAGGATGGATGCTTAGAACAAAAGATTAAACGTTTAAAACTTGTCTACATTTAAAAATCCTTAAAAACATTATAAAGAAGAATGTAAAATATCGAAGAATATTTTTAAATAACAATTGGTTTAAAAACATACGCATATCAATTAACACTCCTGTGTAACATTTTAAAAGCCTCTTTCTTTATCAGGGATGAGATATCAATTGCAGTTTTACAATTAATAGAAGATGGATCTTTGATAAAATTAAAAAAGACATGGTGGGTTGATAAAGGAGAATGTGGTGTACCAGGAGCTCATGGGGTAAGTATCATCTGTTTTCATATAATTACTTATATCTGGCCGAAACGTTTTTGAATGTCCTTGTTAATTAAAATTATTGACTTTAAAATTCAAATGTTTTAATGTAAATCATTTGAAGGAAAATTTATGCATTATTATTTTCCCTACTTAATAGGTTTTGGTGTAATTCTACACATAAATATTATTTTCGTTCCAAGATATAGGTTTGTATCCTTGTACATATTGACTGATTAAATCAAAATAAAATGGGATATTTTTTGGCTCAGTTATAGCCAATTGTAGTTATCTTGCATCTTTATAATCGTAAATGTCCTTTGTAAGACAGTATTATCTTTATGGACATATAGTTATTTTCATTGACGATAATTTGTCATATACTGAATACACCCATATGGTAAGATGTTAAATCTTTTTGTTAACAATTCCTTTTAACAGATTGTTTTTGTTATTTGTTAAACTGCATTTGTATTATATACTCTACTGTTCCACAAGAATTTTTTTAAAAAAATGTTTTTATTGCTTGTTGTCATTTTAGGTTTCAACCCTTTTCAGCTGTTAATATTTTGCAACAAAAAAAATCAAAATTATATTGATGTATAAAGATTATATAATTAAAATCTTGAATATCCAGACATAAAATATATGTATTTTTGACTTTGTTTTCAGGGGTCTAAAAAGAAATCATTATCGTTAAGTAATGTTGCTGGAGTATTCTTTATATTAATTGGTGGATTAGTGTTAGCAATTATTGTTGGAGTTTCAGATTTTTTAAGATCAAAATCGAGAAGTAAACTTGGGGTAAGCATTATTTGTACAAGTCATTCTTACGGCTAATGCATCTAAACTGCAATGCACTAATACACTTAATGTCATGTATATTTTTTTCTTTTTTTTTATTTTATGTGATTATTTATCTTTCTTTTGCTTTACCTTTGAATGATTTGTAAATGCAAGAGGTGTTTGTATAAGGTTTAGTAAAAATTAAGTTCTATTTTATATTTATTCATTTCTTCATAGTTATCTATTTATATTTGAACGAATAAGTTTGGCCCCCAGTTGTTTTATCATTTCAAAATTTGTGGTGTGTTTAGTAGCTCAAGTACAATTCAATAACTTAACCACTAGTGTCTATTTGAATTTATAATTTTAGATGACTGGTATTTTTTATTTTTTAATTATATTGCGTCTAGCTCTCTTTTGATTTGGCTTTTGACAAGTACATGTTCAAAGTATTTTACGTTCAATAAAATATTTATGTATATAAAAGAATATTTACTATTTTAGGGGTTTGCCTTAATTGGAACCAGTTCCGCAATACCAATAATAGCGGATCAATCTGATCACAGTTTTGGAAATGGACAGCAAAGAGAAAACGATATAAGTAAAGTTAAGGTTTGTTTCATGTCTACCTTGTTCTTATTCAGTGTACATTTCATATTAGTTTCATTAGTAATATACTTCACTATACAAAAGAATTTTACAGTTGATAAAGATTGGCATGTTTATCAAATAAAAAAATTGCTCTTGTCATCGTTGTACTGTCATAAACATGGAATTTTAATTATTTCATCATGGTTATTTCAGAATATAACTTCACTTACTTCTACAATGAAATAGATTTAGAAAACGGCGTTCATTAATTAATAACTACAGCTCCTCGCCGTATGATATAGTGAATGTAAATGATAAAAAACCTCGTCTTTACGATTACAAAATGTTTTCTGCCACTTTGAAATAAAATCATTTTAAACTAAAACGTATAATTATGTTTTTGGTAATCATTTTTTAAGTACAAGAAAACGTTTGGAATAATGTTCAGTAAAATATCTTTTACATCAAATGCATTTTTTTGTTTTGATTGTTACAAAGTAAAATTATGTTGGTTTGGTGAACCGGATGTTCAAAGCTATTGAACATAAAATTAACTTCAGAGTATGAAAAAGGTACTTATTTTACTTATATTTTTTCAGATAATGTGACAAATTGTCAGTATAAAAATGACTAATAATTTTCTGTGTATCTAAAAATAAATCAGATTTTACTATAAGCAGTTTCGTTTTAAATTTTTTCGCAGCTCAAATATGAATTTCTTGTTTATTGTTTATTTCAGTATTTTTCTTATCCTTCACCACCACTGAAATACAGCCATTCTGTGGATCAAAACGGACATACAGATGTTTGACATTAAAGCAAAAAGGGAAACAATCATACAATCAACATTCTTTTTCATTTGAATTATTAAAATATTTGGCATTTTAGTTAAATTTTTTCAATCTATCTGTTTCACGTGTGTTTCTGTTAAAACAAGCACTAATGATAACTTTTACAGCACATTTTGTAATCATTATTTGATTTTCTTATTGTTTTGAAGACTTTTATAATACATATGTTTATAAATTGTTAATAAATATTCTCCAACAAACAAGTTGTAAGCGATTTTTTCTATAAGTGTGTCAAAATTTGTTTGTTGTCTTTATAAGCGACAAGTCTAATTTCTGTCCCCTGGATGAGCAAATTTGAAAACATACTTATGGTTTATACCTATCGCTTATTTTACCAAGCCTCGATCGTAAAATATATGCATTAATATAGATTTATTTCATTTCCTTCAATAAAACCTTAGTTCTGGATGGATTACATTTATAAAAGCTTTCAATGCTAGAAATCAAATGTTAAATACTTTATGTGTCATGCTCATATCATAAAAACCCAATGTCATAAGATTGTTGAAAATCAGTTTAATTATCCAGTCAAGTTGTAAACGGCTTATAGAAGATAATTTATACCTCCTTCCTTCACAATATAAATTCATTTTTTTTAAATATATATACAGACGGTTTTAGAAAGCCTTTTTTCTGAAGCGTTTTCATGCTTACAGTCTATGATACATTTGTTTGGAATCGGAAAAAATATATGCTACATTCCTGTCTGTAAAAGTTGTGTTTTACAATATTTGGGCCTATTAATTTGTTGCAATAGAACCCAATTAACTGCATTAAGGTGACCGAACGTCTTCAACTAAAACAGAAATGGCTTAGTCTTTGCTTTATATTAACTAAGGCTTTTGTCGATTAGACATTTTCGGGATTTGTTTACTTATATCTGAGCATTATTAACTAAAAACCAATAATATAAATAAGACCAGCTTTTCCACAAAAGGTAACACAAGTTGTTTTCTTTTTAATTCATTGAACCAAATTAAATAACAAAAACTTTGTTTATGGTATGGTTAGTTTGAAAAAGTCTTATAAGTAATTATAGTTATCGTCAAAAATATGTTCTTCATTGAAAACCATTATTTCTGAAAAAGAAATCAAGTGTTATGTAAAACAATTACCTGTTTTATTTTGACGTGCCATATGTGCAAATGTCAGAAAATACCAAAATGGCAACAAAGAGATATTTAAATTTGCACCGTTTTCGAAATAAAGTTCAACCGTGAACGTTAATATAGTAATACAAAAACAAGTTTATAGTTATAAAATAACAATGAATACACATTCCGGACATTTTTTTCTTTACTAGTGCCCAATGTAGATGTTTTATGAGTTAAAATTGTTTATTCGATTTTACATTAGATAAAACAAATGATTTTAATTTATTTACTCGTATTTTAATAATACAGAGGCGATCTTGCATGTTTTAGTGTTATAATATCCCTTGTAGCATATGTAAATAAATTACAATTAAACCGCTTTTAAGAAGAAACTATAATTCAATCATTTAAACAGTGTGAGAAAATTTTTCAGATTTAAAAATATGAAAAGTATAAAGGTTACCTTTGTATTGGAACATTTCCCTTCACATATTCCAGCTACAGACACGTTTAAAGCAAGTGTTGACACGTAAGTTGCTTTTGCTCAAGTGTTGACACGTAAGTTGCTGTTGCTGTGTTACCTTGCAAATATATTAAATATTAACACTTACAAATTAACTATTCAATATTTTGTTTCAATTTATTACTTGTTTATAACGTATAAATCTTATTGTATAACGAATTATATGGAATATTTTATAAATTTTTGTTTCCGAAAAATTATGCAAGTATAACTTTTGATACTCTGATCAGTATTTTTTTCTTGGAATATTTATCTTATTTATTTTAAAATCAACGATATCAATTCGATTTTCAAATTAATTCCTTTGCCAAAGTCGATTAATTCATACAAATAAACCTTTACTAACGAGGCTCATAATAGTCCCAAATAACAACCGGAGAAGGTTGTGCATGTGCAATTACATCAATTCTTCTCATTTGAACATCCATACACATTAAAGTGCCGTTTGTCTGAAATACCAAATTAAAAGAGAACTGCTATTAAATGCTGAAGAAAATAGCAGTATTATTCCTTTTATTATTCATCTATTTATTAATTACATATTTATTTTGTCGGTGAATCTGACTGACATGTTCAAGTAGCTGCATAATTCATTATTAAACAAATATATATTTATATGAGATATCTTGTCGTTTATATCACAAAAAAAGGATCTATAAATGGCCTCGGTAGACATACCATAAGTATATGAAATAAAATCATAACAATCCATTTATGAATTTTAAATTTTGATCTAGATATTGCAGAAAAATGCTCTTCGCCACCATTTTATAGAGGTTCCCGAACACTGCTTTTGAGGCGGTTTTATGAAGCGAAAAGAACGGTCTTAAACATTTCTAGACACCATAATACAATTTCGTAAGTCGAAAACCTTTTAAAAATCAGTATTTTAACTCATGCTGTGTATTATCTTTAGCTTACTTTATATCAGAACATACGACAGAATTTGACACGTATCAAAACTTATTTTACTTATTAACCAATAGTAAAACAGATTCATGTTTATTTTTTTACCGAAAATGCCCATGTCGTGTTGTTATATTTTTATAAACAACTTAATAACATAAAGAGTGTTACAAATAGTACAATAATTTAGAGATTTGGTATACAATCTTACTTATTATTAAATCCAAAGTCTGAACCAAATATAATACTTGTAAAGTTCAATATATTAACAACACGTTACCTTATCCATATAAACATTGAGTTTGTTTTTAGTTTTCTCTAATCTCTTAAATGTAGGTACAAGGGACATGTTTAAAGAGTGATGTATATAATTCATTCCTGTCAGGATCTCGATTTCCAATAATGTCATTCCTGTTTCACCTTGCTGTAGCCACCTATGTATAAACAATGTTCATTCATACATTTACTCTACGTAGTTGTTTTAAGACATACTTTGTTTTGAACATAAATCTCAAAGTTTTCAAGCTTTTTTTTTTAATTTCAGTTTTAATACTCATAGTAGCAAATTACTATCGGTGTTTAAATGGAAATGTACCGGAACCCTAATTCAAGAAAAAAAAACCAATTGGTTTATGAAATGCATGATGAGCTTATACATCAAATATCATAAAAAATTTTGCAAGAAAACCACATCTATGCATACAATAATTACATATTTATAATATGTTATCTATCTGGCAAAGATGACAAATTTAATATGACGTAGTTTTATTGTATGTACTGTATTTTCGGTGTCTATATGCATATATGAATATAAAATATTTTTCTAACCGAGTCTCCCCTAGACGGAAATGGTAAATCTTAACTATTTAGAATTGTATTTTGGTATATTGGTAAAAACAACTTTGATTAAACATACCTAAAGCAAACATGTAGTTTAAATTCTTGAAAAGTTTCATCTGTAATTGTTGCATTCAGAAAAAATGATGGTCGACGAATATCCTCTCGAATATTAAAGTTTAAAACAACCTAATATGTAAACAACAAATTATTTTTCTATGACGTAAAACAAATCATCAGTTTCAACCTATATTTCCCATTTACATGCATAAACCTTCATATCACGCTTTTCAATCTATACGATTCGAAATGGATTTTATTGTTTAAACATTATTTAAAATATTTAAACAATAATATTCCATTTGTCTTGGTCTTAATGAATGTAAGAAAAATGTTTTGTTTTAGCTATTTCATCTTTTTCTTGTATTATCTCGAATTGGTTGTTGCTCAGTGGATTAAAAACGTTTGCCAGTTGCAAATGTAATATTATGAAGATTACATTTTAATTCTTTAAATAGTTGTAAGAAATCAATGATTTTAGAAAACATAATGATATAAAACTTATGAATGCAAGAGCACATGCCACTGATAATGTTGATAAAAAATACCTCTACTAATGCAATGCCTTGGCCAGTTAGTGTAACTTCTACTTCCTGTACATGTTTGGGAACCTGTTACAATAAATAAATATATTCGGTTAAATAGCAAATTGGTTTTTAAAGTATTACTTTTTAATTCATGCTTATCAAAACAAGCATTGTATTTAAAATACTCGTACAATTATAGTGGCACGCTTATCTTACTTTGCCCATTTATGTTAGATATTGCACAATGTGTGATACAAAAATTAAATGATTACTATGTATATTGCAGGCCGTATAAATGTAAATTTCGTTTGACTATTTACATAGAATTGCTAAATTGTATAATATTTTAAGTATACCTATCTTTTTGCCCCTACAATGTTTTATATGCATAAAAGTGTTAGAGACAGAGAAGAATTAAATAATTTAATAAAATAGAAAACTATCAGCAAGTAGCGCTTATTGATGGCAAATGAAGCATTATTATAATTGCTGTTATAAGTAAATATGTATCACAAGTACCAGTTAAATTTGATGTGCCAGATATGCACTTTTCGGAAATTTATTCCTAATCAGTGACACTAAGACCGAAATATTTGATACAAAAAAAAACATAAGACAAACAGTTGAAAATAATGCATCTAATGTTCCAAAATTATATAAATCCAAATCCAGCTAAGGAATGATTTGCAAAAGGGAACAAACCTTAGTTTTAAAAAACTTTTAAGTTTGAGACGGCTGAAAATTTTGCTAAATGGTACATTTTCTGACAGCACAAAGTTCTGCCTACTGAGTTATGGATACCCTCGGGGAGTTTTACCCCACCAGCAGCGGTACCCGCTCAGGGGTATTAAATATGTAACACAAATACCAGTTAAATTTTGATGTGCCAGATGTGCACATTTCGGAAATTCATTCCTCATCAGTGACACTAAGACCGAAAAGTTTGATACATAAAAAACAAAAGACAAACAGTTGAAAATAATGAATCTTATGTTTCAAAATTATATAAATTCAAATCCAGCTAAGGAATGCTTTGCATAAGGGAACAAACCTTAGTTTAAAATAAGTTTTTAGACGACTGAAAATTTTGCTAATTTTGCTAAGTAAGCAACTATTTAAAATGAAATATTGAAATTTCATTTTTATTGCAACGCGATATTTAACGACGGATAAGTGATACTAAACTTACTTCTTGAATTTAACAGGTGTGATAGTTTCCTTTTAAGAACAAATGCAAGTAATATATTTCAAGATACATCTGTACTTACATCTATGCTTTGAGTAAGGAGGGCCGTCTGCATCTTTAAATGAAATGCGTGTTTAAAATTTTGATCATGTATATCCGTAATTGTTGCAATGACATTAAAGTTCGGAGAAAATATCTTTCTTGCCATTTCTGCATAACCTTGAACAGCAATAACAGTGTCCTAGAAAAAATGTGATAGTGATACCTATTAGCATATCGCAAATAAATTAACCTAACAAACTAATTATTAACCTAAATTATGATTTCTTCCAATGGAAATCAATACCAGTCTATTTTTAAATCAGAAACTTATAAGCAAAGTATTAACTATAAAAACTGGCAACTTAATTGAAGTGAGGTCGTATGCTGCGGAAAGACTTGCTTCAACTGGTATGCGCAATATCAAAATTGAAATTAAAAAAAAACATGGAATCATAGCACATGAAATTCGTGTATAACCAAGTATTAATAAAACAAACTTGGAATATGTATTCTTGCAATTGTTTTAAAGTTCCCGAAAAAAGCACGTTATCTTTTTTTCAAACTTGTAATACAGATTGAATGCTAAGTCTATCCATCAAATTATTAATAAAAACTTATGTCAACCATTGTATGGAAAATATTTCTCAAAAAAAAACAATTACCGTGGTCAAAAAAACCAACTTGCTGACTTAAAATCTGCCAGATTTAGAGATGTTTATCTTTAATGTTTTGAAAAGAATGATTCCGAAAGAAGTATATTATAGTTTACAAAAACTATAAAATTAACTTTAAAATGAAGTTGTATAGGGTTGCATCTTGCATTGCATTGACAACTTACACAAACGCAACTCAATTTTAGATTACCCTTACCTGGGTAGATATATAGCCCCCAAATTCATTTTTTTGTGTGGCTAGCCATCTCATAACCTGTATACCATTTTCAGTGTCGTCTCTTAGGGCATATGATAACAGAACATATGCGGTGGTCTCAATATCAAGTGCTTTGGCTCGTCCTGGTGTAGTTCTAAAACGCACTATAGGCATGATCTCTGCAACAAGTTCGTCTGGTATTATCCAGTATTTCATGCCTCCTAATTTACAAAGAAATGTAGACACTTTTTAAGACAGGTATATTTGATAAATAGTCAATGCATTTGAGTATTCTTTTTATTGGTACACGTATTATCTATCGTCTGTGATTATTTAAATGAGAATTGGACACAAAAAAGAATTTCGGACACAAATATATAACTAGATAAATGACTGAATGACATACTTTCTTTTTACGTGACATAAAACTTCACATAGTCAGTATTACATGTATCTTGTCTTTTGCAAACCGTTTGTACTAAAACTGTTACATACCTCTGACATTAGCCATTTTTTTCAGTGCTTGAAATAAATTATTAGCCAATGGATCACGCACCAGGGATAAAACAAACAACGTAATAGCTTGTTCGTAGATATTTGAGTTTTGTAATGCTTCTTTCTTGATGAATTTAATCGATTTTGTAATAGCTTGGTCTACCTCTTCAGCTAACTGAAAAATGCATTACATGTTGTAAGTATATTTAGAACATAAAGTTTGTTAATTTTAATATTTACATATTCAATACAAAAGATTACACTAACTTATCGCAATTTTAGCTAATGAAATATTGGTAAATTAATCCTTGTTGGATTTTAAAAAAATCCAAGTTTTTTTTAAAAAAAAAACGTACCGATCTGTTGTAGCTGTTTTTTGATCGGGCTTCAATAAGAGCTATCGCACAGTATGATGTTAGAGATGTATCGCTATGTGATGAACTACCCTGAAAAGAAAAAAACATGAACTCCATGAGACATAACTTGCTGCAACAGAAATGCATGTTTATGCTTGACATTTTTTAAAAAGTTAAAAAAAATTCTTTGTAGTTCAAAACAAAAGTATGATAAATCATTTTGAAATTTTACAGTCAAAGTTGATTATAATGAAACAAGCTGGTTGTTAATGATATTTAAGCCACTTTACATTAAAAACTCCGAGCCGTTTTAAAACACACTTTGATAAATGACCATAAACATATTACTGTTAAGATGAGTTAAGCAGACACTATCTTATTGTCATTATGTATCTGTTAATTAAGAAAAATACCATATTACATTACCGTGATAAATGCTTTTCGAATAACGGTTCCCTTGTCGATAAAAGAACCATCATTTTGTTGATGGTTCAGTATGAACCTGACAGCTTCTGTAGTGACATTAACGTCCACAGTAATAAATTCTCGTGCTTGTGAAAATAGCTTTAAAACATATGCCGTAAGCCTGAATTAGAGAAAATATAGAGAAAAATATTCCATAAATGATGTAAAATTTTATTTTTATTTTTGTAACCCACTAACTATTGAATATGACTCGATTCAGATAAACTTAGAGAATTTTTATTTTGTGATCAATTGATCCATAAATCGCTGTCTTGTCCTGTAAAAAAAATATTTTCAAAACCATCCAAACTGCATGAATGGTCGAAACGAAATTCAAACAAACTGTGTGCTTTCAGAAATATGCGTCTATATGTATGTCAGATCGACAAGTGAGATAGTCATACTATTAGTTCGATTTGAAAAAAAAGTTTTTTAACTAGATTATCTAGAACAACATTTATCTCGTCATCGCAAGTATGTCGCTTTTGAAAATTTCAATATTTTAAAAATGCCAGGTTAAAATTAGTATTGGAAAACTTAATAAGTATAAGGTAGATATTATTATTTAACACAAACATACCGATCTATTAATTAACAATGCCGAGAGAAAAGTGAACAAACTGTCAAATTTCAACTTCTAAAATTGCACGAGGAAAGTTGGGCAAATAAAGGCATTAAACAAAAAACATGAAGCAAATAACCGGGGCAAATTAAACTTTATACACCAGAGTTTTCCAGTATACTATCAACACTTTCAAGTACGTTTCAAGCCGCTTGATTTAAAGAAGTCAGTAAACAGAAGCATAAATTTTATAATAGATTAACATTGAAAGTTTTTTTTAGAAAAACAATTATGATATTGTCAATTTCTCAAAAATATAATCATCTACAATTTGATGGTTGTTGGAACTACCATACCGTCAGGAATAACAGCAAAATCTGTTCGTACTTTTTCCGTGAGTTATGCTACCAAGTGTTCATACACATAAAATCTTATCACAAAATAACAGCTATATAACATTTAATTGAAAGATGACAGTAAACTCGTAACGCATGCAGTGGTATGATAAAGCTTCGTGTAATAAAGAACTACAGCATAGTTTTAAAATGCTTATTAGTGATATTTTTTCAAAGATAGTACTACACTAAGATATTGATCAAATCATAATAATCTAACAAATTAACATCAAAGAGAACATTGTAACGTTTATAATAAACGTTATAAAGTGTTTTTATTCCAACCTACAGGTATATCTTGAGTAGCCAAGGTAACAGAGATAAAACAAATTGAAGCTAAATATTAGGCAAGATTTACTTATCAAGACATAAATTGTGCATTTTTATTTCAGCATTATTATTTTATGCCATACTGAACTGAGCTGGGCAAAATCTTAACGGTGCACAATGTACAAATGTATTTAATTGTTTCTCAATCATCTTCAAATGTAAGTGTTAATATCTGGCTGTAAAGTCTTAAAACATTTAGATTAAGCAAAACATTTGTTTACATATTCGGTTATACTTTTAGAATTTTGGTATGCATACCAAGTACTACCAGCTTTATCATCTTTCCCAAAAGCACTAAAAGACCCATCATTTCGCCTGTATACTAGCTCCATTTGGTAACCTGAATAAAAAGGCGAATATAGACAAATTGTTCGTAAAAAGGGGTACAACATGATTAAACAAAGAATTACTTTAAATAAGTTATTTCTCTGATTTTAACAACTGGAGAGTATAATATTGCCCAGCAAAATATTATGCCCGAAATTAGTTGTAGGAGGAATCAAAACATCAACTGACAGAATCCGTCGAGAAAAACTGACTAGATTTAAAAACGTAGGTCAACCATCCAACAATAACCTTTTTTGACATATAGTATAGTATTGTGTATCCAGTGAAACACGAGACTGTATTGTCAGACTTTGTCAGGGACGAAAGATTACCGCATTTTCTCTCTCTTATTACAATTAAATATGTTCTAAAATGACCAAGTTAACGGACAAACTTTCTTGATCTAGGATCTGCCTGATCGAGATTCGAACATTGGTGGTGAGAGGTAATGTGACCATACTCTCTAGATCAACCGATCAAGATATTTGTTTATAAGAGATAAAAGTTCTTAGCACTTGTAAAAGGTACTGAATATTCGTCTGAAATGAAACTAAAGTTAATGAAACTAATTCAATAAATAAAAAAAAATTGGTAGGCATTGGAAAAACCTATAAAAGAATTAAAACAATTCTTTTATTTTAGGAGAACAGTTACGACAAAAAGAGACTTCACGAAAACAAAATGCAATTTTCAAGACTCTAAACCATCAGGAAAACAATTATGTATCCATTAAAACAAAAAAAAGAGGTAATTTAGGAAATATTTTTAAAAATAACTTTATAAACCGTATGCGCATACAATGTAAATAAGTAAATTTATATGAGCAATCAAATAAGATTGTCTGTGGTAAATTCTCAGATAACCGAGCATCATACAATGATCAAGAATTATTGGAAGCGATAGCTTACATCTTTATGGTGTCGGAAAAGTCAATATAACCGCTCAGTTGGCAGCATGTTGAGGATAAACAATACAGGCATCTCTATTTGGTGTTTCAGTAGACGTGATTTAAAAGCGAATAAATACCAAAATGCACAATGGAAAGAATATAATCATCTGAAACCTAAACTCAAGTTAAAACTTTGTAATATAGCTACTTAAATATCAATTACTTCGCTAGTAGAAGTGCACGCGTTTAACTATATTAGCCAGTTTTTAAAATTTTGACTTTGCTATTGGGTTTTTTTTATTTGAGATGGACCGGTATATTTGTGTTTAAATAAAATATTTACCTGATGTCATTTGTTCAACAGCCTGGGTCCGTATGGATGGAGATAACCGCAGTGTTCGCTGTAAATATTATGCTGCATACATTATTGTACCTAATCCAATAAGTATTTGTTCACCACACCCAAAAGGCATCTGAACCATTCCCTCAATACCATTTAGTGTAGGTCCTAACAGATCGCCTTAAATTATTAAACAAGAGGCCCATGGGCCTTAACGCTCACCTGAAGATATGTCTAATATTGTTTGCAAAGTGCAATAGACAATATATTAAGTACAGAAACTTTAAAAGTTTTCTCAAGTTAAGAACTCCCACAAAACTTAATCAGAAATATATCCACTAACTTTCATTTATAAATACCTTATAAAATATGCATGAAGTAACTGTAGTGCAATCATTAATCAATTTCAGTATAATTATGCAGCTATGTCCTTGACCTTTGAACATATATGACTTCAAACCATATATGATTGTCATGTCAATGCCTACAATATTCTAATATACATGCCTATGCATGAAATTAATAGCTTTCAAGATAAGTAATAATTTTAGTATTCCTATGTTGATATGACTTTGACCTTTCAACGTATAACCTTGAACCCTGTATCAAAATGACCGTCATGTCAATACCTACAATATTCTAATATACATGCCTATACAAAAAGTTAATAGTTTTCAAGATACTTAGCAATTTTAAGTCTTCTTTTGCAGCTGTGACCTTGACCTTTCAACATATGACCTTGAACCATATATCAAAATAATCGTCATGTCAATACATACAATAGTCTAATATACATGCCTATACAAAAAGTTGATAGTTTTCAAGATAATTAGCAATTTAAGTATTCTTCTGCAGCTGTGACCTTGACCTTTCAATATATGACCTAAAACCATATATCAAAATGATCGTTGTTGCAAAACCTACAATATTCTACTATATATGCCTATACAAAAAGTTAATAGTTTTCAAGATAATTAGCAACATCAGTCTTCTTTTGCAGCTGTGACCTTGAACTTTCAACATATGACCTTAAACCATATATCAAAAGGATCGTCATGTCAATACATACAATAGTCGAATATACATGCCTATACAAAAAGTTAATAGTTTTCAAGATAAATAGCAATTTAAGTATTCTTCTGCAGCTGTGACCTTGACCTTTCAACTTATGACCTTGAACCATATATCAAAATGATCGTTGTTGCAATACCTACAATATTCAAATATACATGCCTATACAAAAAAGTAATAGTTTTCAAGATAATTAGCAAGATAAGTCTTCTTTTGCAGCTGTGACCTTGACCTTTCAACATATGACCTTTAACCATACATCAAAATGTTTCTCATGTCAATACCTACAATAGTCCATTATACATGCCTATACAAAAAGTTAATAGTTTTCAATTAGCAATTTAAGTGTTCTTTTGCATATGTGACCTTGACCTTTCAACATATGACCTTGAACCATATATCAAAATGATCGTTGATGCAATACCTACAATATTCTAATATACATGCCTATACAAAAAGTTAATAGTTTTCAAGATAATTGGCAATTTAAGTCTTCTTTTGCAGCTGTGACCTTGACCTTTCAACATATAACCTTGAACTATACATCAAAATGATTGTCATGTCAATACCTACAATATTCTAATATACATGCCTATTCAAAAAGTTGATAGTTTTGAAGATAGAGTGACAAATATATAATTTCTAGCAATTTCCCCACTCAGTGCCTTACAATTTCCCCATTTTAGGCCCCATGGCTATTATTTGTGCAAATCTGAAAATAGATGACCTAAGGATGTTATAAATGAAATAACTAAGGTATATCTCTTGTAGATTCAGAGGAGAAGATTTTTAAAGTTTTTTACTATTTCCCCCTTGTGGGGCCCCAAGGGGACATAACTCCTTCATTTGTGCAAATCTGAAAGGGCTTCACCCAGGCATGATGGTTACCAAGTTTCATTAAATTTGGCCTGGTGGTTTTGGAGGAGAAGATTAAAATGTAAAAAGTTTACGCACGACGCACGACGCACGACGCACGACGCACGACGCACGACGGACGGAGATGGATAGCAATAGCTCATCTGAGCTTTCAGCTCAGGTGAGCTAAAAAAAGCCACAGGAACAATTAACTAATTTACACATTTTAAAGGTATTAAAAAATTAAGTCGCTCCAAAGTTTTTTAAACAAAATCAGAATTGCAACATTGTCTGAAGACATATAATGCTATAGAACCATATGTAAAATACAATACTTTTATTTTAAAACGCTTTTTTGGTATGGTTCATACAATTTGTTAATATTTTATTAAGGTATGTATAATGTTATTTGCCAAAAAAAACTAAATTTTCATAGTCTCTCACATTGAGCAAAATTTTAAGATAAATATTGATAAAGTAAGTATTGTACAGCTATTAATGAATTTATAAAATTATACTTGATCATTCTAGCTAAAATGGAATAGATATTTCAAATCGGTTATTGTATATCAAACAATAAAATTTTTACACAATGATTTTTGAAATTGAATTGCAGAACTACAGTTCATCCAAGTAATATAACTCTTCAAATCTTTAGGTTTCGTCCCATATGAAATCACTTGCCAACAGCATAGATCTGTGCGAATGAAGACCCTTGAACAGCATCAGGAGGGTACCTAATCGGCACGATTGTTTTATAAAGTTCCCCTGGTTTTAAGTCTTTTAATACAGGTATGTTGAATCTTTGTTGTACTCCATCTGGCTAAAACAAAAACAAGAAAAGCAGTTGTCCATGAAAGTCATTATATATCGACCATTAACTAAAACAACCAAGAACGTTCCCAAATCGGAAGTTGTGGTTAGTTAAAATAACATTCTTTAAATTGTCTGTTTTCAACGGACTGTGTAACACTGTCATTATATGACATACATAAATTTGCTATTTATTAGAATCCTGATGTGTAGTTTGCAAATTAAATCCGAACAATGTATATATTCAACTGTCATGTCTCCATAAAACAAAAACAAACATACCAGTCTTTGTCAAAATAAAGCTGAAATATAAGCTGAAACGTTACTGAATGAAGCTATATTACGGTAGTGATATTGGCAATAATGTCTACGATATATTTATATACCTATACCTATACCTAGCAATGAAGATTCCAACATTCCATGATATAAGTTTGACACTTTTGTATACTGAAAAGAAACCCTAAAACGACTTAAAATAAATTAAAATATGGGAATTATGACGCTTCTTTTGAAATTACCTTAACCAGTATTGTTTTATGCACGAAGTCATATACTTCTGATGACCGCCCGCTAACTCTTATCGATACATTCCCCATTTTCTGAGGAATAATGGGAAAATAAACTGAATCAGTATCACCAGTTTTCAAAATTAGATTCTGAAAAACAAACAACAAAAATAAAAAAAGTGTGATATGTTGGATAAAACAAAAGTATACTTATAATCCTAAATAAAGTTTATGCAAGGGCTAACATTCTCAAGGACAGAAGTGAACTCAATCCAGATACACAAAGACTTCTTTAAGAACCACTTTCACTAATGAGAATGGTGTAAAGCATGAAACCCATATAAATTTCAGAACTTATCAAATCATTAAAATTTATACCTTTGTATGAACTGTTGGTTTGTATAGGCCGCAGTTTAGCTTTACAAAAGGATGTTTATTGGAAGCATTGCTATTAGCTTAAAACCATGTTTGGCGACAGTTTTTGTTTTCATTTTATCCGAAATTGACCATAGAAAACTTTGCAACTGGAATAGGGATCTGTACAAGTTACCTTGAATCGGCAATGTAATTTGTGTTTAGGGAATATTTGAAGTCATCAAAAAGACCAAACAGCAAAATTCAAAGGCAAATAAAACTAAACAGTCAATAAATGTCAAATTATTTTTCATGATAGTCTTGTCGTTTTTGAAGGTGTATCAATATATTTTTGTAAAAAATAAATGCTGTTGAATCAAACCTTTGTCCATACTTTCGTATCAAAATTCTTTGCAAAAAAATCCTTTATAGCCACACTGTAGTCTTTTGATCTCTCCAATGAAATAACTATCTGAAAATTTTAAAAAATACAAGGAAAAAACGAAAAATAGCATTGTATAAGCAAATTAGCCTTCTTTCCTACGACGATGTTACAGCTCTTGTACTTAGTCGTAAAACGTATATTAATATTATTTAAATTAAATTCTTGACTTGATTTCTCGATATTATATCCTTATATAACCTTTAACCTTAATTTACACGACATATATTATTTTAAAAAGAAAATGATTCCCAATAAAATACAGAATTTACGGTAAGTCCATGTGAATATTTTCGCAATTTACATCAATATACCATGATGTTTGTTAACATAAAAAACTTAATTTGCTTTTTTTTTTTTTTTTTTTTTTTTTTTTTTTTTTTTTTTTTGAGTCTTTTTACTTGCGTTTGGGATTTTTTGTTATAATGGATCGACATGTTTTTTGTTTGATTCTTTATCGATGTTGCACATGCAAGTTTAATTTCTTTAAAGTTTCATAAAAATGATTCTCAAACAGTAAGATTTAACAATTGCCATCTTATTATCTTAATTATCTTTATACATGTATAATTGTCTCGCTGTTGGCCTAGCCCGTCACTATGAAATTTCAATGTACACGAATGAGTTCCCCAACAAGCGATTGTTATAGTAAAAATCACAAAAACAAACCAAAAAGTAAATAATAAAGAACAATGAATGCAAATATTCAAAGACATATGTATGTCCCAGTCAATTCTTTGCACGTATAACAAAAAAAATATAAAAAAAATGAAAATGACTTACATCAATATTTTTGTCGAAATAATTATAAGCATCTACTTGAAGCATTAAAACTTCACCGTAAATTGCTGTTGTTGGCAAGATTAATTTTAGGAAGAACGGCATTGAAACTGTAATCTGAAAAAAAAAAAAAAAAATATATATATATATATATATATATATATATATATATATATATATATATATATATATATATATATATTTATATATACAGTAGAACTTCGATAACTCGAAGTGCACGGGACTTCGGTGATGACTTCGAGTTATCGGGGTGTTCGAGTTATAGAAGTTGAAGGATGACGTCATCTTATTATATGTTTTTCACTTCAGAAATCTTTGATGTTGTAAATAGTTACAGTTACTCGAATGTAATGCAATAGGGAAAAAACTAAATACTATATAGATACTTTCAAAATAAAAAAATAATAATCAATCTATTAAAGAATTGATATTGACAGCAAAAATTTTAAAACATGTTTTTTTATTTTAAACTCAAGATGTATACGAAAAAAAAACACAGAATCGGAAAACAGGTATATGTACATGTATATAAGCAATACATAATTATTACACTTGTTTAAAAATACAAACAGATAGTTACTGATATTTTTACAAAGCACAAGAATTAAGTCAAGTTGAACTGTAATCGAAAGCGGCAGACTACTCGGGTATGGGGATTAGCGTACCTGTTAAACTTAATTGTCCGTGACGGTACTTAATATTAATCCGTTAATTGATACTAATTATTACGGTTAGATAACCAGAACTACTCTATTCACTTCTGTAATATAACGATGGCCTAATTATTTATAATTCCTGTGATTTCCTCTGATCGTGTTATTTAACGGGCCATTGATCAAGCATTGTTAGAAAAAAATTCGAGTTTTTGAAGTTAATTTTTTATAGATTTTTAAATTACGGACCAAATTTTTACTTCGAGTTATCGGGGGTATTCGAGTTATAGAAGACTGAGTTATCGAAGTTTTTCAAATATAGTTTATAAAGAAAACAGGTTGGGACAAAATAAAGACTTCGAGTTATCCGTGGTATTCGAGATATCGAAGTTTGAGTTATCGAAGTTCTACTATATATATATATATATATATATATATATATATATATATATATATATATATATATATATATATATAATTGTGCATTTGTAGCTCAATGCTTGAAAATGTGAATAAATAATATTATAAAAATCATAATCAATAGGAATTTTAAAAAAGACAAATGCATTTTTATGTTTATATAATTAGTATTAAGATAAAAATACCAATTTTGTTATCCACTGATTGTAATGTGACATGTCATAGCCAGTAAAACCGTAGGCTATTAACAACATCTGCAGATATTTGAAGTTATTGAATAACAAAATCTAACAGGTATTTTTGCCATAAAAATATTTACATAAGTGAGGAATGATTTCCATTAAAAATTACAATTGCATGTAACAATATTATGCAGTTATTGATCATGAACTGATACTGTGAAAAATTGTCCCCAGTTGACTCGACCTTAGCACGAGCTTGCAATGCAAATGTCGAGTCAACAAGGGACAATGTTTCACGTTAACAGTTTAATAGCCCTTTTATTATATAGCAAAAAAACATTTTAGCTTCCCACTTGTATTTCATCTAAAAATACCAGTTATATTAATTGAAAACTAGTGCAATCTCATTTTTGAAATCAATTTTTCCTTAGCCATGATTCAGTCGACAGTGTCATGTGACAAAGTATGCAATATAAAAGATTGAGAGACCTCGGACCGGAGCAAATTTTGCGTGCAAATATCGATATATTAATTTATAATGATAAATCCCCCGAATTAATCGTTTTATTGCTATGTGAAACATATATTGCAATATAGCAAAATAATATACGCCAAGAATATTAAATCCAAGCATTCTCTAAAATCCTCTATTACCAATTTAAATGATGTTGTGATTCTTTCATGATCATATTATCAATATTGATACAACTTATTTATTCTACATTTATGAAAAATGTGTGTTTACTTGCAAACCAAACAAAATGTCACTCTTAATTATTGAATGAAACTAATAAATGCTACTAAGGCATACTCGAACTAAACGATCTTACGTAATTTGTCTGATCGACCTTAAATCTTCCATGAAGGTGGAATTAGGGACATAAAAATCAAGCTAATTGGAACGCTATAGTGGTTGCTTTATTGATTTCTCACAATTACAGTCAGCTTCATTCCATCATAAAAACATTATAATGTTTCATTGAATAATGTTTGATATATTTTACAAAAGTAACATTGTAAAAAAGAAAATATTTATATTGATCAAACAATAATTTTCTTCCTTAAGTATTGCTTTTTATCTCAATAAACTATTACTCTTACTCATTTATTCAGCAATCCTTTTTTGACAATTTCATTCTTAATTCAGTAAAAACAAAATTAGAAATGCAAATTATGACATATTTTGGTATCTAAACGTGTGTTGACAGTGTAGCTTCTGGATTTTTGATAAGCTTATTATATTGTTAGTTCTTGACTGTACAGTCGTTGTACTAACCTCAGTCAGTTTATCAATACAACCCAATTCATGGCAAAAGCGGTCGCTGTCCAAGTCGTTAACGTATCTGGAACAAATTCTGTTATTGTCGCCTTCTGGTCTTAAGACATGCAAGTATTTTAAAAGAATTTTCTTTTAAAAATCAAATGTAATGGCTATAAATTCATAACAATTTCCTACTACTGTTGTTAGCCTAGGAGCTAGGCTTAGTCCAATGCCTTGATAACTGCTAAAGCAGGCAATCTCTATTGTACTTTTTTAACTATCATTTAAATCACAAACAGGTGGTTTACCTTGTCGTAGATTCCACGAGAGGATTACTTTTCCAGAACTTGATTCTGTTTTTATCAAATGTGTTTTAATTTAATTTGCAATATTAAATCTCACCAGTACAAAAGAGCTAGCATCAACTCCAGCATTCACTGTTGGTAGCTCACTTGTCCATTCAGTCGGTCCTCCACTGGCGGGGGGCAATGTATGTTGTCAATTCATTTAAAACCTAAAACCAATGAATAGGATACTGCTCTTTTTCCCAATATTTAATGTGCAATAAATTTAGAGTCATTTTAATATTTATTTTATTATCTATCTTATATGACAATTGATAAAGAATCGATTGTTTCAAAACTGTCTTCTAAAATGTTTGATTTTCTCTTTTCTAAATTTATGTAAAAAGTATGTGTTGTGCTAATTGGTACTTCATTTTAATTAATTCAAATTATTTATTAGCAACACGAGGTATTTTTTCTTACTAATTTTACTATTTTAGTCTTTCAATTTTTACTGGTTGTTGACAAGTAATTATTTTTTCAATTACAATTTTTTATTTCTATTCTTAACCAAGTAAGAGATTTAAAAAAACACACACTGGTTTCTGAACCAAAATGATATCGAAATACAATAAAAGTTACAACACTTTACATAAGAGACTGACAAAGTTTTAATAAAAGCATGCACCGAAAACATTTTTTAAATCAAATTACTTTTTCACTTCTGTATCAGACAAAAAATACAAAAATTAAAACAAAAATAATAATGATAAAAAGGTAAGCATGGAGTCTTTGTTTGCAGATATCAAACATAACTAAATCTCAATATTACTATTTTGAATGGTTTCAGGACGTTTTAAATCATTGGTTTTACCGTAGATTCTATTATTTGGTCCGTTCTTGAGTCTGTATTTCCATCTATGGCTACAACATTAACCAATGAGTTTGGATCAGCCTCCACCAGTAAATCTATTCTGTCTTTGGGTTTGGCGGTTGTTTTTGAAAATTTGATAGACACCTTCAATATAATATAATTTATACTAGTTGAAAAGGAAATACCAGTTCAACATAATATGTACTAGTAGTTAAAAAGGAAATTACAACTGTTTACAACACCAAAACTAGTTTAAGAGAGTAGTCATGATAAATACTTATTAGACCTTTGGGAAAATTAAGACTGGTCGTAAGCTATATATTGTCAAACAATCTCGTCATTTTCCAGCGAAAATTGTTTCTTGTTATTTGATTATTGAAAGTGCATTATTTTTAGAACCATTTACGGTGTTTTAATAAATTATAAATAGAATGACATATTTTTAAAAAAATGCGTATTATCATTTTATATAAAAATATTATATTCACATCGAAATTACAACTTCGATTTTATTATTGTTTAATCTTGTCTAATCAAATTTATTCTTAAATCTAAAATAAATCGACCTTATGGAAAATGATATGAATGATTAACCGTCTCTTTGGTAAGATCATGTTTGATTACTCGCCTTGTTCTTGAAAGCCCCGTCAATTTGAAAGAAAGCATTGTCCATAACCACTTCACCGTCTTTCCGAATGTAATACATCAGTAATATGGATTGAGGAGCCATTCCCTCTATGGCGGTTAAGGTTAGCATGCCGCGTGTAGGATTCGATGTACCTTGTATATACTCATACCCACTCAATATTATACTTCCTTTAGCGATAACCTGTTGAAAGGTACAATCAGCTTAAGATGCACAATGCTTCAATCTAGTTTATAGGATGTGTAATTTAAAAAAAAGAAAAGAAACGCTCTAAAATAATCATATAAATGAGAAACTGATCAGTTTTTAAAATTGGTTTCACAGTAATACCTACATGTATATACAATTAATTCAGAAATAAGGTAAATGCCAAAATTTTATTAAATGTTCATTCTACGTTTTGTGCGTTTCGTGATATGTTGTTCTGTTTGTTTGTCATATTTACTTACCTGATAGTTAATTGATTTGATTTGCTCTGTACACAAGAATAAAATATCAAGTTTAGAACCAATCTGTAACAAAACAAGCATTTCTTTTAAAGTGTTGCAAATTACATTCTAATTATACAAATAAGCTAATGTATCCCGTTGTCTAGTGCACCCTAACCTTTATATCTTAGGTTTGTCATGGAATTGTTACAGGATTTGATTTAACTTTTCACGTTTAAAGTAGTTCAGTTGCCCATTATAATTTAATTTTTAGTATAAAGCAACCCGAAGAAATTCCAAAATTATTCTCATAAAACAATGTAGGCCAAACCATTGACTCAGAAATATTTTTCATCGGAGCTAATCATGACCCTTAAAAAGTTTAATGGCCGTCATCACAAAATTGTTGATATGGTTGATAAATATGAAGTCGCTGTATCAAACTGATACTGGATACATTAAACGTCCCATATTCCTTGTACCCTTAAATTCGTTTTGCAAGTAACAGGTGTAGCTAGCAAGTCAAGAGTTGCTTATCCATCAGAAAGCACACGGCCTTACTTCCTTGATAGAAGTTCACGTTTGTAACTGAATTTGCCAGGTTTCAAAGTTTTTACTTTGTTGTGTGGGGCATTGTGATTTCGACATGGACTTGTGTGTTTGTTTTTTATTGGATATAAAAATACCTGTTGTTGAGAAAATAAATTTATTTGTTTATTGGATATAAAAATACCTGTTGTTGAGAAAATAAATTTAATTCTAAATATGGTATTTAATAACGCTTCTTTTTTAAAAAAAACTTACCGCTGGTCTTGGATTAACGGATGTTATCTGTAAAAAGTTCTTACTTGGCGATCTCGCAGCATTTATATCTAAAGATTGTGACACAGATTTATATTCAGCCTTAAAAGAAAAAATCAAAACAAAGCTTTATAAGAATGATATAAACAGACACAATAAAAATATATTATGACTTTTTAAATTCTTCTATATTTTATATTAAACTTAGATCAAACACAGTACATATTTATTTGTGTCGATTAATAAGACTTGAAGTCCAAAAGCTGCAAAATTACCGATGCGGCGTTTTAAAGCAACTTGGTTACTGACTCATTTCCCTCTATGGTGATTTTCGTCTTTTTTATTACTAGGTGGGCCCAAAGGATATGCTCTCAATGTCTTGTGATGTGGTTAAGTACTTTTGCATTTCCACAACCGATCTACTTTTTACAGTCACTTTCATATTAAATTTTGCAAATTAATTGTACTCTAAAATACTGAAGTGCTAATATTTGTCCAAAAGGTTAGAAGATTTTTAAGATGGTCTTGATCTTGAAAATGAAAATATAACTTGTGGTATAACATGCCCTTATGGTGTTTATTGACATATACGGTACCAATAACGTAGCTGAAACAGCATCTTTCGGTAGCAAAATAACATCTTGAGCTATTCCATTTGGCATGATTGGTAAAGATCGAGTCAGCAACTCATGTTTTTCATTCGACTTCATGCCAGATCCCCATCGAGCCTGTGTAGATTGTTTGTCTGTTTTCCGGTATGTCACGGTTAGTTTAATCTCTCCTTTTGGTGACGGGTATGGGGAACCATCGGGTAATGATAGCCGAATCTGAAAATGGTCTTAAACTGCATACCTTGAACATTTAATGCAAACAACACAAGAACATAGAATTCTTTATTGAAAGAACTATGGACAAATTACTACAAGTAAATAGTATGTCAATATAGCAATGAAAGGAAAGTGAATAAATAAATAAATAAATAAATAACAAAGACTTGAATTTTAACACTTGTACATTCCTTCCCGTTTTAGATCGACATAATAGCCTTATTAACAACCGTGTGTTTCAAATACTTTAGTATGGTCTTTAGCATAACAAAACACTCATTTAAACCACTTGAATTACTAGAGTAGAAAAACGTTAATAGAAAACAGAATAGCCCTAGCATTATTGCTTGAAAGTCCAGAATATAGAGTCGTTCTATTGTGAGTACTTTCTTATGTTACCGGTGTTTGTTGTATAAACAACCAATTTCTGAACAAACAATGTTTTATGTAAAAGCTTTCTTATTTTCTACCAATGTTTCTAGATAAAAAGTTAATTAAATGTAGCCTTAATCTTTGAGTAGTTGAGACAAAATTGAATGCACATTGCAGTGTGGTGAACAATCTGAACCTCAGCCACAACAACGATATTATCAAGTAAGCTTTTAATAATCCCCCGATATTCAATTTAACTTACCGCTAGTCTATATGGTAACGTGGGCTTGAACGCAGGTTGACCTGGTAGAAATGATAACTTTTCTTCCGTGCCATACAGTCTCACAAGTCGTGTATTTGTTCTCTGTATACCCGTTGTTTTTTCTGTAACCACAGCTGTTATGTTTATATGCCTCCCGAACCTCTGACTTATATCAGACAAAAGGAATTGAAATTCCAAATTTTTGCTGTTCAACTAAAATCGCAAAATAATTAATTTGTTTCAGAATCACATAGCCTTACATAAAAATGCATTTGTGTTGAAAAGTATTGGAACCGAAGGATAAATATTGCAGATTTTAATGCGTAAAAACGAAGCAATGAAGTTGATTTACATTGGCTAATTATGTTACATGAGCCATTATTTAAATTATAAACGTTTTAGGCGTAGTGATATTGTACTTAAAATGAATACATACTTTATTAAAGATATTTCAAGAATGAACATTTATTTTCTTTCTAACACACGTACCTAAATCACCTAAATTGTTAAGTGGTAGAGCGTCCGCCTTAACAGAGGGAGACCGTGGGTTTGTACACCGACCGATTATACATGTCTTTAAAATTTAGATAATGCTACAGAGCCTGGAACTCAGCAGAAAGAGGATAGTATATCAACTGGTTTACCTGATGTCAGTATAATATGACTTGGGGAGTGACACACTTTTCGTGGGGTTATGACTGTTATGTAGCACCACAATAAATTCACATTGAGTTGCCCAAAAACTCGGTTTTCGTTAAGACATACCCGCAGATCGCACGCATGCCTAAACTTGTTTTTAGAATAATGTTTTAGAATTAATAAAAACACTTGTACTTATCGCAAATAGCTGAAACATTGCTAAAATGACGTTACACATTGCAACCAGCCAAAAAAAGGAAGAAAAAAACAAAAAACAAATGTTTGGTGATAACAGAGCATACACAAACACAAAATACCAAACAAGGGCCAAGATAATGCATGTATATCTATCCGAGATTTGTTTACTTAAGCATTATTATGTTTTACCTCATGAAACTTTTGTAAACCTCTTTTGTTGAACCAGTTATATGCAGAATTGAGGAAAAGAGTCACATTTCCAGGAACGGGTTTTCCAAATATGTACCTAAAAAGAAAGTATCTAGATATATTTCCTTCTTTGGATACACAAGTTAAATGTTTACATTTTAAAAATTAAACATATTAATTCAAAAAATAAAACGACAAAATTTAAAATAAATGTTTAATTTGTTTTGAATTCTTTTTTAATACATGCGTTTCTTAAGAAGAACAGTTACATTGCATCATCGTAAGTCTTTTATATATGACGTTTAAGCCACGTCACGTCACATCCTTCAGTTGCGTAGGACTTTGGTTGCCGAGTGGATTACGGCGCGCTTACAGATCACAGTGCCTTTCACCCTCTAAGCTCGATTTCTATACTAATTTGTTAATTCGCTTGTCAGATATCGGTGGTTTTCTCTGGAATTTGTTTCATTCAACCGTTTTAGAACTAACCGTTCTGCTATTTGTAAAAACATCTTGACTTTGGCGTAAAACAACATTACTTCAGGACTTTATTTACTTTACTTTTGTGCTTGAGTTAGAACATTTCAAAACAAATTATCATGATATTGTACCTATTATTTTTAATGATGTTATTTTAAAAAAAAGTTTATATAAATTGTAAACTGAGATTTATGACGACTTACGTGGAAACAACTTTACCCCTTATGTAAGTATTCTTGGTTGTAAAATATGTCGGCATGTTTATCTGAACTTCAAATTTAGGTTCATCTGTATAATACAATAAAAGTTGTTTTGGTAGGATCCATTTTTAAAATGTTTAGAAACAAAATACACAAAAATAAAGTAATTGATTTCAGGAACAAATGTAACATATCTATTTTATAGATAAATTGAGAAAAAATCTCATTTTTACCCATTATCTTACTAATAAAATTATATATTTTAAAGTTAATTATTCAATTAAGTAATTTAATTATTTATTTTCATTTATTCATTTAAAAGAATTTAAAATAAAAACTTGAAATAAGGTATATAAAAATATCTTGTGTTATTTTGTTAAAGTTGTATTTACATGTAATGGGTATAATACGTTTTATTATTATTATTATTATTATTATTATTTGTTTTCTAGTACATGAATAATAAATGTTTCAGATTCTATAATTGGTAACAAGTTGTGTAATCTAAACATTTAAAATATTTGCTGTTTGTGCTTACTCGACTTGATTCAATCAACAGCTGTTGTTTTTGTCTGGCCTAAATATGTTAATTACGTCATTATACATGTATTCAATTGCGGTAACATGCTTTTTTCAACTTCACTTGAAATTGCACATGGTTATTGAACTCACGCTGATGACCTTTTCATGTCCTTCAAAGCTGCATTAGGTTTTCCAGAGTAAATTTAAAACGGTGTCTATCTAATGCATGATGTTCCTAATGAACAATGTTACATTTGGTTCAACGATAAAAGCTCGAAAAAATATAGAAATTACAGTAATTACCCAGCGAGATGCAGCATTTTGGATCTAATATTAGAACATGGTTACGTCATCAAAACCCGGATCATTTAAACACAACTTTAAAAACGGTGAAATACGATGAATTAAAAACAGAACTTCGTTGAATTTGTCATTTGTGACTTAGTAAGGGATACATAACACCATTTTAAACACATCTGCATATTAATTAAGGACAATTAATGCAATTTGTCATGTTTCACCTTCGATTCATGGGTTTTCCGTTCATCCATGCGCATGCTCTAAGTTCATAGTTACCATCGTTAAACATTGACCAACCGGTCAGAGGATTCCATTTATTTACAGCTAATAGACATGAAATTTTAGAAAATGAATCTCACGGATCGTGTTAAGAGTATATCTATTTTTAAAAAAATATATTTTTAGAAAATCAAAAAAAAAAAAAAAAAAAAAAAAAAAAAAAACAGAAAATCGAAAAACTTAATGCAGCTTTAAAAGCTTAAACAATTTATTTAACACTATTACTAAGCAAAGATTCGCACAGTATTTCAAATTGTACATACATTCTATCACACTTGCCAAGTAAAAGTTATTGACCCAAAGTACGGTATCAAACAAGATCGCCTCCAAGCGGAGCAAAATATGCCCGTCTCTATCTGTCAGTGGGAGAGACCTACATGGTCTCAAAACATTTCGGCTCAAAAACTATCAAAGTAGTTCGATGCACAAGAATTGAGTTGAGTTGAGTAATGGTGTTTAACGTCCCAGTCAAGAATATTTCACTTATATCGAGACGTCGCCAGCTATAGGCGAAAGTGCAGAAATTTTGCCTGTGCGTTGCGCTGATGGCATTATACAGCGGGGTTCTTTATCGTGTCACGCCATGGTACGGGACCTCGTTTATTTTAAGTTCCCATCTGAAAGAACCGTGACTTTCATTTCGTAATGCCGAGTGCTTGGCGAAAGAATAGTCACTACCCACTTTCAAGTCTTGGGTCAGACCCGGCCGGGGTTCGAACCAACGACCTTCCACTTACGGAGCGAGCACCCTACCAACTGAGCTACCGCAGTGGCCTCGATGCACAAGAAAAGAAACTGGTTTGCTATGCAGGCAAAAAAAAACCTAACGGACGGGCAGACGAATGGTTTACCTTAATATGTCCTGATGGGCATACAAAACTGTATAAAGAATGTATAGTATACAAATCGAAGATGATCAACACTGGCCATTTTGGTGTTTTTTTTTTTTTTTTTTTTTTGTTTTTTTTTTTGATCGCAGCATCCTGGAGTCATAAGTAGTACACCTGTAATGTTTCAAAACATTTTCTCAAAAAATGCACAGAAATGGTTAAAAAAATCCAAAATAATCGAGAGCTGCATTTGTTCAACTTTAAAAAAAAAAACTAGTAACACTCCACAGCATTCTCAAGTCATAAGTAACACACCTGTAAAGTTCCAAACACCTTGCTCGAAACTGTAGAAGTTCAATGCACACGGAATGTGTAGTATAAAATTCCAAGATTGCTGATGGGGGCCTTTTTTTTTTTAAATCTAAACATAATCTTCCAAGCATCTTCCAGTCATAAATGATATTCCTGTGAAGTTTAAAACATTTGCTCAAAACCTGTGAAGTAAAAGTCCAGAAGCTTAACGGACAGAAACACGGCATAACATAATAAGTCCCTCAAGTGACGGGCGTATGATAACACCAATCAAGAAATTAGGATTTTTCATACAGGCACCTGAGATCTCGGATTAAGAATTTGTTGCACGCTAATTCTCCATGCCTCCTATTTTTGTACGTTCAGACAGTTTGAATGATCCCTCAAATACGCCATTGGCTGGTCGAACGTTCATCCACTGTTGTACACGGTTTCCTCCTGAATTCTTAATAAAACCATATTATAAATGTTAAAAAAATTTAATATATTAAAACTAAATATTTATTTCGAGCAATTCGCGATTTATAAGAAATTATCTTTTATTGACAGAACCTAGTTAAGTTTATATTGTTGTCATTTGTAATGATCATGCAAAAAATTAAATTCAGAGATGGATAGATCATGGTGTCCTACGCCCCCGTCAAGATTTGTGTCCTATGCCCCCGTCAAGACTCTGTGTCCTACGCCCCTATCAAGATTCTGTGTCCCGTCAAGACTCTTTGTCCTACGCCCCCGTCAAGACTCTGTGTCCTACGCCCTCGTCAAGACTATGTGTCCTACGCCCCGTCATGACTCTGTGTACTACGCCCCCGTCAAAACTCTGTGTCCTACGCCGCCGTCAAACTCTGTGTCCTACGCCCCCGTCAAGACTCTCACTAATATCGTTTTGGTCAGTTCAAGAATGGTGCCTTGAAAAAACATCCAATCTTCGGTGTCTGCCCGGGTGAGATTAGGAGGGGGAGACTGTGCCATCTGAATGCGCCAGGAAAGTAACACTGAGGAAGTCATATGCTTATCTACGACAAATCAACGTGTTAAATATGCACCTTACCGAGAGTCACCATGAGTACACATTAATACAAGAGAATTCATAGTAACACTCACACATCTCACACATGCACAAACTTGTTTCTAGATTAATGTTTAGAGATAAATAGACTTGCAAATAGCCGAAATATTGCTTAAAGCGATGTTTACCAAAATTACAACCATCTACTGCTGCTTCGTCAACTTCGTTTCTTGTAGGTACATAAAAAAATCAATAATACAAGTTCGTGGTATTTGTTTCATATTCTTTTTACATACTTACGAATACAATGATATTTAACGGCGCTAATATTGGTAATAAGCCAGGTAATGTTCCAAACGCCATAATGTGTACTGGAAGTAAAAAAAATAGGAGATAGTTAGTGTTTATAACATATAAGTATCAATTTTGTAATGCCTAATTTGCATTGCTTTTTCAAACGCTGAATTCATCATGATGGTTATAATTCTGCGCAGTTTTTTAAAAAAAATTCTGCTTTATGGTTTTTAGTTTTTCAAAAAATTCCTTAAAACAATAATACTTCCATATGTGGTGTCTGTTTTAATCTACAGAGCTGATTATAATTGTGAATGGTACTCTCTAATTAAAACATTCGATTGTATCAACATTAACCTTTTTTATTTATTATTTATTTATTTATTTATTTATTATTTATTTATTTATTATTTATTTATTTATAGAATATACGGTATTTTAACTAATATTATCCTATTTGTTCTCATGATAGTGTAAGATGAAAAATATGAATATAGTTTCATGTGACTTTTTTTTTTGTGATTGTAAAGGATGATTCTCAATAAACCGAGGCATCCGCCTATAGAATTCAAAATTATAATTTTTACAATAATATTTACACTTTAAACATCAAAAAGAGAGTACCAAAACGAAACGGTTTTGAATATTCAAAATTTTATAAAACATTACATTAGGTGTTTAAACATACATTTGAGAATACTGCATTCCGTATACTTCCATACAAATACAAAATCTTGATGGAAATAACCGCGTTTTTTCATAAATACACATAGAGCGCATTCCTCTGCATCAAAGATATTTGACTACCAAAACTTCTATATTTTATCTTCTGTTTGGCAAATTTTGGTTGATGGAGAGGAATGCGCTGGCATTAAAATTTGGGGATAAAGATGAAACATTACCCCTTAATCGCCCAATACAATGTAAATACTTGATATTAGCTAGCACACGATTCTAATAACATCTAAGTTGTCTTTGTGGTAGGGCGTAAGAAATGATAACCTTAAAGTCTTGAGTTCGAATCTTATGTCGTCCATTTTTTATATTTTATAGTTTTTTTTTTTTTTTTTTTTTTTTTTTTTGCAATATTTTTTTCACATTTAAACGCAGTGTATATGCTTCATAAACAAATAACCCAACTAAATTACGCACTGCTCTCTGAACACATTGAAACTAGTTTCAATATTGTCGTATAGGTCTAACAACGTTATGATATCATAAGGCCACTGGCCTATACACGTGCGTTTGGTATACAAGTTCAATGCATACAAAGCAACATTATAAAGCATGTAAAGCACAGAACAATTAGCATGGCAATGTAGACGCTGCATTAGTTCACAGGCGAAAACCACGTATTGTGAATTTTGCTCCTCATAACCAAGGGTAATTATAGTGAGAGAACGACAAATGACACATTTTCATATTTTTTCCTAGTAACAATTTTGAGGTGTCTTATTACGTTATGTTTTGTATAGGCCGTTAGGCTAAAATTAATTTGCATTTGGCCTTGAGTCGATGTTGGATATAGAGGTCTCCCACAGGTGTAACCTTGTTTCTTGGCATTTTTTCTATAGGTGAATCGCT